>JBBPMH010000130.1:0-55922 GCA_038090235.1 Pulveroboletus ravenelii | reverse complement strand
GTTTTTGTCCTCTATAGTTTCCCACTCACTCTTTCCCCATTGTATGTGACAATGAACGCGATATAGATGAACGTCGATGTGAGTCTTGGTCGATGATCGGGCTCCGGCCTCGATGCATGATGAAATTGACTGAGGAGAGTGTGCGATCCCGCACAATTTTTCCACCTAAAAAAACCAGTCTGCAGCAAACAATTCTTGTTACCCCGCATTGTTCCAGGCAATACCCTGAATTCCAGTTTATAAGGTCTTCAAGGCATGTCTGTACTTTACATGATAGAATATTGTCTGCATAAAAATTGTATGCGATGAGAGCTTGCCGACGCGCCGTCTATATACTGCACCAGCGACAGAACCCTTCTTTCTCTAACCTGATGGGCCCTTCTTCGGCGCGTTCCTTTGAATGAGGATGTGTCGCATGATGACGAACATGATGCATGAGATGGCGCATACGATCTATGGCAGGGATGAAACAAGAAGAAAAAGGGGGAGACGCATGTGCAACGTACCCCGTTGAAGACGGCACCCCGCCACCAGACGTAAGCGGACGTGAGGAGAGCGCCGGATACAGGTGGACCTAAACAAAGGGGACAGAGTCGTCAGGGGTCATCGATGTCATCGACCGACCTGGAGAAAAGGCCAGGAAGAAAGCCACTCACCGATGAGGCCACCGAACGCTATCAGAGAGAACATCAGTAGAACTGTGCGTGTGCGTTTTGAATGAGAGGGGGGGGGAGGAGCGTACCCATAGCGGCACAGATGATGCCCATCCGTACACTGTCATGTGCGAACGAGGAGGAGCTCGGTGGGGAGATTCATAGGCGTGTCGGATTTGGGGTGACTTACCCTAGTTCGGAGAGGTCGGGTGTGAGTGCTGCCATCGTGGGCGCCCACATTGCTAGACCTAGGACAATGGATGCACGGTGAGCCCGAGGCCGCGTCGTCGCAACACACAGGAGGGGGGGGGCCGAATCGACCGTATAAGAGGACGCACATATCCCGGCGAAATAGCCATACGTGATGCCGAAAACGACGACGCCGGCCACTGTGTGGATGCCAATCATGCCAAATAGGGTGACGCTACAACAAAATGTAGCAATGATGATCAGGTTGGGAACACTGAGGTACCCGATGAGGACGGTGGAACTGAGTTGGCCGATGAAACTCGAGCCGTTCATGATCACGAGCTGTTATCCCGTCGTCTCAGATTCGAGCGGGTGCGGATGAAGAAAGCAAAACGCAACCGAGTAGAATGAGAAATGATTTCCCAGCCCATGTCTCACGGCGTCGAGTTGGAGATAAAACAAGGGATAATAAAAGACCACAGAGAAGATGGCGAGGCTGCGAGCACCGAGGTCAGATAGGCGCTGTGCGATCGTGGAGAGGACGACCGTGGCTCACCCAAGGCATCCAAATATGAACGCACGGTCCCGGCCACACTTTTTGGCAGCAGCCAGAAAGTTTATGTGACTCTCGGAAGGCGGCAGTCTCGTTCTCATCAATAGACAGGCGATCAACAAGAGCCCGCTTACGAATCCGGCGCTGACGCGAACGCCGTTTGCGAAACCGAGCCGGCCATTGATCGTGTTGTTCAACATGATGGGGTGCACTACTGCGCCGAGATAGGCGCCGGAGGATGCAAACGTCATAGCTTGTTTATGACGCTTGCCGAAGTGTTGGGACAGGACTGCCAAGGAAGGGACGTACAACAGCCCCACGGCGCATCCGGATCCAATCCCCTGAGCGAGGAAGATCTGGGTGTCGCTATCATTCCGCACATGATCATCGTTCGCGCGTCGGAACATGCGCACCTGATAGTAGCTATCTGGCTGTGCCAGCGAAAGCATGAAAAGAGAAAAGGCCTGGAGCAAGGATGCTCCGTAAAGCAGGTGATAACTAGACGTGGAGTCAAACCGAGAACGATGAATGCCGGGTGGGACTCACAAATAGCCTCGATCATACAACCTCCCCGCCAAAAGCCCGCATATCTCTACTAGAAATGCGTTTGTGCTCCCAATCCAGCTGTGAACAGGAGTGAACGTGAGGGAGACAAGCGTGAGTTGGAGAGGCTCACGCCACGGTGGAGGATGACTGGCTGCTGATGTACGTTTGAACATAGAAATCTCGGGTGAGGGGTAAGTTGATGATCTGGTCAGGGGGACGACGGTTGGCAGCACCTTGATACACCCCAAATGAGATCGAGTATCTAATACATACGATTGGAAGGGATTGGTAAGTATCTGCTTGGGAAAGAACCCACAATGCCGGCCATCGGCTGCACAGAGGACTTACCCATACGTGCAGAACTGAACGAGAAATCTGCTCGAGAACCATGAGGAATCATATTAAGCGCCGAGGCTGTATCTCCACGCACGCGCCGATGGCGGTTGCCCAACCTGCAACCCCGCCTTCGGGAAAGTCCTGCGACAGGACTTTCTCTTCCCTTGCGAAGACCTGCGAGCGGTGGGGTGCTTTTACATCGCCGCTCATTCCTGATGTTGAAAGGGGCACAAGTGCTAGGAGCCAACAGGAAGTGGCGTCGACTCGCTGAGCTGTGTCGCATGCCGGTACCCTCGTACGCCGAATGAAACGAGACGAGCACTACATCCATCACCTGGAAAACGCATCCTTGGGCTTCAGGATTTGTGCACTGTTTCATTTATTACGACATGTTATGGATGAATTCCAGAACCTCAATGGTATGACACAAAGTAGCAAAACTCAAGTTTCATTATTACAGCACTCGTAGCCTTGCCAATAGTTCGGTTCGGAAAGTAATATGCTGTTGATGAACCTACATCTGTAAAGCAGCTGTGTAACATTACCGCTCGACGACTCTACACCAGCCATTCAAGTATTCCGATTGGACAAAATAACACGCTATACCAAAAAGAAATCATTTTGAATTGTCAACCCAAATTAGGCTGCCCAATGAGCGCTTAGGAAAGCAGATCGGGAGTGTAGCATAGTTCAAACTCCGCCTCGGTGTCGGAATATGTTAATTACTTACCCAGCGGAGGTTTTCCGGCTCAAAGTGGAAGCGTGACACTGACAAAATTTTGCGACGGCCAGTGAAACTTTGCTGAGTTGCGAATCAATGGGCAGTGGATGTGAGCAAGTGTAGCTGGAAGACTTTCACCTCATCGTGTGCTCGTGCCAAAGACGAAATGGCGACTTGTTAAAGTGCTGTTGTTGGATCATTTGACCACAGGAGCCAAAGCAAAACAGGTCCCATGAGAGTCAAACCAGGCGAAATCTGACGTCCTAGCCAAGTCTTTGTCCAACGCGGTCTGGGGGAGCACACCATGCTTGCGCGTGACTGAGGCTGTCATCGGAATGGAGTAGACGTTTGTGGTGGCGGTGACAGAGAACGTAATAATGTTTCTCTTACCGAGACCAATACGTCACCTGCTGGCGTTCCGGTTGCAGACAATGGAAAGCAATCCACCTGATATCGCGAAGCACTTCACGGCAAATGGAGATGATGATACGTGTCTGGTTCATATGCACAAGTCTCACCCATCTATCAATAGCCGTTGGGCGAGTCAGCGGGCGGTCAGCGGGCGCACCGGCGCCGCCTCTCTTGCTGCGATGAACACATGCCGTACTTTAGGCCCGGTCGCGTCCCTTGCCCGGTCACATGTATGGCAGGGGCTGAGTTCCGATGGGCTTCTTGCATTTAAGCCGTTTCGATCTGGGATGCTTCTCGCAGAGAAACTTTTAACCTCTCCTCAACTCCACGATGCGGAACCACCTATTGGGCTTAGCCCTGTTCCTCTCATCGGCACTCTTTTACCAAGTCCTTGCAGCACAATCCAACCAAAAAATATACGGCGTAAACCTGGGTTCATGGTGAGCGCACCCGAGTACACCTTCGGTCCTCCGCTTGAACATTGATGTCGGTGGTGTAGGCTTCTCCTCGAGCCTTGGATGCTTCCACAAGGTACGCGCACCCATTGCACTATAGTACACCCGAACCCTGATGGTCTTCAGAATGGCAAAACATGGGTGGAGAAATTTGTTCAAACTGTCTGGATTGCATTGAAAGCGAAGCGTAAGCGTCAAGCCCCCCGCGTCATAGTACGACGCGACTCGTGTCTCACGCATACATAGGGCGTTTGCCAAGGCATATCCCAATACCGTGGATGAGAAATTTGCGCAACACTGGGATACCTGGTTTACTCAGTCCCATGTCAATGAATTTCAGGAACTCGGGATCAACACAGTCCGCGTTCCGGTACGTACGCAAGCCGACGTTACAGCCTATCCTAATGAGACGCGTTGATTTTCAGCTCGGGTATTGGATTGTTGAGGCACTCGTAGAGCGCCCGGAAGAAGCATTCCCTCGTGGTGGTCTCGCATACCTAGTATGTGATTTGAAGCGAGAAAATAGTACCAAGATCTCAACATAGACCGGTTCGACAGAGGCGGGGCTTGAGTTGGCTGAAAGCTGCTGGTATCCAGGCAATTTTGGACCACCATGCACTACCCGGTGTTCAAACGCCAGGACAGCAATTCACTGGAAAGTACGTGGTCCAACGTCTGGACAGAATCTATTGAAGCTAACCATATGGTAGTTGCACCGATGTCGTCCAGTTCTATGTTAGTATGCCTGACTGCATATATGGTGTGAACTGACGATTTACTTGCTAGACACCCCATAACTATCACCGCGCACTGGTCTGGACTGCCGTGATGACATCGCTCTCACATCTCGACCCTGATTTTAGCAGTGTTTTCGCTATTGAAGCTGTCAACGAGCCCATGATGAATGCTGCAAAGACGCCCGACTATGGCGAATGTACGTTCTGTGTGTAACGATCTGTCAGGACTCTTATCCTTGCATTCCAGTCCAGAAGAACTTTGTCCAGACTATTCGTGCTGTGGAGCTCGTTCTTGGCATTCCTGTCTCCGGCATGTCGTTGAACACCTCTATCTCATCAACGAACTTCACTGCCGCTCTTGATGATGCGTCTTTTTCATATTTGTTCAGTGCTCAAGTTGCAGAGGCACTTCAGGATGCTATCCCTATTATCCTTGATATTGCCCATGACTGTGGGCTTGGTGATGAGTTCACATCGTTGTCATTCAAATCCAGCCGATCCTCGTTGGTTACCAGGTAAGGCCTTCGGTGTGCAACGTATAGTTATGGTATGGCTTACATTGTCCTAAGCTTCATGGACATCAACTGGCAGTACAACAACCCATCTAATCCTGCAGATGCTGCGATCGGGCCCCAGGGATATGATGACCATTTGTACTACTCGTAAGCCGCCGATCCTCTCTCGTCTGTCATTTTCATTCATGTACATTCAAGGTTTGGGGTAAGGAGTTTCACGTGGTACCCTTAAGTGCTTGACCCATCTCGTTTGCTAGGGTGTTGCCGCTGCAAATACAGACGCTTACTTGAAGAGCGTGTGCAGTAAGCCACTTTGAGGCGTATCCCAGATGTCTTGTTCACTCTACGATGTCCTCAGACCTGCAGCGTATTCAAAACGATGCCGCTCTTGATAACTCGCCTCTCTGGTTCGGCGAATGGGGACTCTCGACCCAATTCGATGCCACGGATTCATTCCTCAACCAGTGGGCAGACGCTCAGAAATGGGCGTACAGCAAAGGCGCTGGATGGATTGTAAGTCATAGTTATCTCTATGCGGGCCGACTTTCTCAAATGGGATGACTATTTTCTTCTTTTCCTCCTTCAGTATTGGAACTTCAAGACCGAGATTTCGAGCTTGACAAACGGGACTACGTTGGCTCGGCAATGGTATGTGACCCAATTTAGGCGTTTGACAATGTTTTGTGTTGTCAAGGTCGAATGACTGATGGACACGGTCTTGTTTAGGTCCTATCTGGAGGGCGTGAAAATGGGCTTCCTCACAAAGGATCCTTCGGACTACCACAACCCCCACGTGTGCGCGCCGTACATCGACGACACGACATCGTCATGAGCGTTCGATTGCCATTGCTTCCCCTTTTGAAAAAAACAGGACGTCGTCGGACTGCTGAACGCACGTTAATCACCCTCCTTTGTTTTTACTTTCCTTGCCAATCATTCCTTGATACCTTTTGCCTTTCTCTCTTTTGGGTGTGCGTCCTTTTTCGTTCTTTTTTTGTCACGGCCTTTTTTGGGGGGGGAGGATTCTGTATGTAGAAATTCTTGGGTGAAGCCACGACCGTTGTACAGCTCACTGAGCTGCCGTGGTTTTCGACTATGAGCGAGTGAAAGCGTGTTTCGTGGACGGACGACATACCCCCCCGCAATTGCCCGCATGATAATCATCCTGGGTTCGGGGGTGTTGCTACTGAGGGCCTTTACCCCCGGTCTGTTCTCTCCCCTTCACACCCACCGTTGTCCCGTGTATTCGTCTGATCCGATGCATTACACTACATGCCTTAACACGCTCTACAAGAGAAGACCAGGAGAGACCATTAAATACGAGAATACCAAAAAAAAAAAAAAAAACAGGCGACAAGTCTAGTCGATGATGCTCAGCTCCCTGGTACGCGTCTTTGCGAATTCATCCTTGTATGTGTTCCAGATGCTGGAGAGTATGTCTGTTTAGGGAGACGCAGTATTGAATAAAATAAAAAAACTCGGACGGACCGGGTCAGCTCTTCGATGTAGAGCGTCTGCACGCGCGTCACTTCCTCTATCGACGGTCGATCGCATTGCTGGGTGTGTATTGGCTGGCCAACTACGGACATCAACCGTCTGAAACGGAAGACCAAGAGTCGAAGAATAGAAAGCACTCACTGACGGATACAATCCTCCGACGATAGGGCATCAATCCCAAGTTGTCTGTGGATAGGCAGAGATGGGTTCAGTCCGTCATCGGGAAACCGGCTGCAGGAGACTCGCGTACAATTTAATAATCCACGTCCGTGGAACAAGGGGAGTGTGAATCCAAACATGCTTTGAAACTTCTTTTGCAAAGCGTAGATGGTGGTCCCCCGTTCATTGGGCATTTGTTCATAGATCTGGAAGAATAACGGGGTCAATCGGGGAAAGTTCCAGTCAGATCACAATCCGCACGTCATTTTCACCAAAGGAAAATACCGGTACCAAGTCAGCACTGATAACGCGGGCATGAATGAAAAGTGAGGGGATCTAGGAGTTGGCTTGACACACCCATGCTGAATCGCGATTTTGATGAATCCCAGCCTACGAAGTTAACGTGAGAGCATTAGGATTGGCGTTGGCTATCTCGATTTACCTCCTTCGCAACGTCAGGTCTGCCGTACCTGGACGAGCACTCAAGCTTTCTGCAGCACCACCGACTACGATAGCAATGGCCTGTCCTGCGCCACGTTTTAGAATGTTCGAACACGATTTCTTGGAAACACTGCTGATCCCGAGGGCCATGAGGATCTCGCGATATAAAGGTACGTTGAAGTTATTTGTGAGTGTCAGAAGGTGAGGCTGTATCCCTGGAAATGCGAGGGAGAACCCTGTAGCTAATTGTCCCAATTCTCAGCACGCGGTTGCTGTACGAGGGGACGGTAGAATAACCTTCTGTCGCAAAAGTGACCATTGCGCCCCTGTGAGAGTACATCGAAAGGGAGCTTGCAAACGAAAATGAATTCCTTACATTCCTATGATTCCTGGAGTCGAATGGGTGAGACACGCACTGGTGAGATCGTGGCAATTCAGGACGAACCATGTGGATGGTAACCAAACACATATGGTCGGTCTGCTGGTAAATCACATTCCTTTGCAAAACACTTTGGCCGAATGGTCAAAGGCACGGGAAGCACTCGACTCACCTTCATTAATCTGGATGCGTTGTATATAATAATTCAGAAAGGAAGCGTGACATGTTTCCGGACACATACGACGCAGGGTAGTAGTCCGCAAAGTACTTCCATATCTTCAAAGAGCGAAACCAAGGACTCAGCCGGGTGCCGTTCTCTGGACTTTTGTCGATCCAGTACACCCATGCGATATAAATAGCAAGGAACGGCCAGAGCGCTGGAATCGAACTTGAGGGTATATACAGGGTAAATCAAGGATCGATGCAAGGGAACAGCCTCGCACCATAGAATTAGAAATATGAAAACGGAATTTACGATTAAAGTCGACCAGGCGGCGACTGCCATTGTCTGTAATCTGCGCCTCCGGGGGATCTTTGTTGGTACAAAACTAAAAGTGGCACATCAGTATTGAACAATCCATGGATGTGAACGAGTAAAAGACGGCACGACGGTTACTCAACTCGATTGATGCATGTAGAGCGGCGACCGGGCGCAGAGGGGAGGAGGTTAATTTGGTTAATCTTTCACGTAACGCAGTCGCAGACAGAGTTCGCTTTGCTGCTGTCAACGGGTGACTGTGGTCCATCCTTGGTTGTCTCGCGGTACCGACTGCTCGGGGACGAGAAGAGGGTAGCTGAAGTGATGGAGATGACCGCAGCGCGGGGCCGAGCGGACGGACGGTATGTATATAACCGGTTTCACCTGCCCACAACTGTATTTTATTGGCAATTGCACGTGACTCCATTCCACCAAGGGTTCCTTCCCGACCTCAGATATCGTTGAGGGAAACGGTAGTCGGTCACGTATGGCTGCTGATAGGATCTTGGACTATCCGTGCAACTTTCAGCTCTCCCTGGACTCGTAATGTGGACCGGCGCATGTCCTGCCCGATCTGACAGGTGGAGCCCTGACTAGGCCGGCCGAAGCATCTCTCGGGGGTCTGGTATGGACCTCGTGCTTGGGTTGCGACTCACCGGAACCGGCGTATACACTCCAAAAATGTCGGCCATCGTGAACGTTTTCGTAGTCTCCCCAGATACGCGATCCGAGCGGCGATTTGATCTCCACATCACCGTCGAACAGCTCAAGGTTCTCATCTTCCTACTATGTCACCTCGCCGGCCTTGACCCACTCACGTCGCGCACAGGCTAGACTCGAGCCCATCACCGGGATCCCGGTCCAAAACCAACGCATCTCAATACAAAATGACCAAGGCGGGACGGTCGCGCAGCTTTCGGATGACACCAAACCACTGGGCTTTTACGGATTAGTGGCATTACAAACGTTGAACGTAAGATCGATCGTCGTGTCTATGATCGACCTCACGCCTGCCTATGCCCGCAGGTGATTGACACGAACCCCGCTACCTCGTTCACCGGCCAGCTTTCTGACGTGTCTCAAGTAGAGAAATTTGAGCTGGGCGACGACGCGTATGCGAAAAGAACAGGTTACCAAAGGCACATCTCGAGGTTGCGTCGTACGTTGCTGATGTCTGCTCTCGTTCAGATTCCGTATTGGCGTACAAGCAACGGCACAAAGTGGGTCGATTCGCTCCAGCGTCCGAAAGCATTCCTGCACCCGTTACACACGTAGACATTCCGATCGGCGCGCGTTGTGAAGTTGAATCGGCCGAGGAAGGGCTCCATAAACGCGGTACGGTGCGTTTCGTAGGCCAAACCGACTTCGCAAAGGCAAGTGTTTGGGTTGGTATTGAATATGATGAGCCTATTGGGCGGAATGACGGATCGTGTGTCGCATTTTTTCAGTAGCAATCCCATCGAATGCTCACGACATAACTTGTACAGGGTCCAGGGAGAACGATATTTTACGTGCCGGCCAAACTATGGGGTCTTCGTACGACCGGATAGAGTTAGAGTTGGAGACTTTCCCGTCGAAGAGATTGATTTCGATGAGATGTAGTACAGGTTTGCCGTACGCCGCGGGCCCACAACGATCTTATCGTGCTGGGTTCATCTAGTACCCAGTTGTGATACTGAGTCATAAATCTATGCACCTCTGCCGCTGTTGTACTCGCTGTCTCACTGACGATTTTCCTTGTATGCGGAGGCCCTAACGTTCACGAAAAAACCTTATGATTTCATTCATTTATTTTTCATTTAGTTCAAGTGACAGGGAGTGTGGAACGCATACATTAGGTATCTACCTCGATGGATTTCTGGGCTAATCTAAATGCGGACAATGGCGGATACATACACCAAGGCTCAAGGAGACGCCCTTGCCTTCGCGATCGATGACGCTACAGCTAGCGGATCGAGACTAGGACTAACGGAACTCGTCGCTGTGGTGGTGACGGTGACGGTAGCGGTAGACGTCGACGAGGAAGTAGTGGTAGTGGACGGCACAATCCCGACGATTTCAACCTCGAAGGAGGGCTCATCTGCATTCGCTAACGTGCCCGAGGTGGCCGTGCTGGACGCGGAACCTGAAGCGCTCAGCGACGATGGTGTTGCCGTTGCCGTACTGAACACGGACGACACCGAAGCGGCCACGGATGGAGAAGGGGTCGAGGAAATCGGAGGCGACACCGCGGCCCGAGCAGGTGTGACGGTCGAAGAAGAGGGCCCAGAAGCTGTCACGCCGACACCGGTCGTCGCTGTCGTGGTCCTTGTGAAGACGGACGCCTGGCCTGCGCTCGTGGTGTCGGATGGGCTCGGAGATGATGCAGGCACTTGGAGAGCATCCGCAACGAATACAAGCGTCACATTTTGAGCCTGTTGTGAAGCACTGGCGGTGGGAGCTGTGCTTGTCGAAGTGCCCGAGGGTCTGACAGAGCCGCTAGTGGTAGAGTTGCTGTTATCTCTCCGGACTCTTGCTCCGGCGCACGACACCGTGTTATCAGTGCCTGAGGAACTAGCGGCAACTGAAATCGGTTTGATCTGCCCGCTGAAAGGGTCGTAAGAAAATATCTGGCTCTCATGGGGATTTGATGAGGTATCGTCTGCGTCGTCAACACAAGGGCCGGCCGCGTTGCGGGCCGGAGCCGCCGATTGAGTTGCACTAGTATCAGTGCAAAGTGTCATAAGGAGTGCAGATGTTACTCCAGGATCCGAGTCATAGGTGGCACAGTACGTGACCATCTCGGCCTGATTTGGATCAAATACCTCCACCGCAAGAGTAACGTACTTATTGGAGCCTCCTGTGAGAGGATTAGTGGTGTCATCACTAGGACGCCCCGCCGAGACATACCCGACGCATTCAACGTTTCATCCGCAGGCATCATGACGAACTGAGTGTGGTTGGTCGCAGAAGCACTCAGTGCGAATGCTCCATTAGAATTCTGGGCTAACCCTTGGCTCCCCAGTACACACAACAGGGACCCCAGACGCTGGGTGCCACTGGATGGCTGAGTGGAACCCTTGATGGAACGAATCATGAGAAAACGACACGATCGGACAATGAAAAAAGAACTTGCCATGATGTTGACCGTCCCTAATACTACACTACTCTCATCGACTTGACGCCGATTGTGCGCATAAGACGATTGTGTGTCTTTGCCTGTGTTCCCATAACTCCAATTTCTTGGTGGCGTTCGAGAGACTAAATACGTGGTACCGTCTTCTCCAGGGAGATACACCGAAGAGCGCCGACTGAGATAAGCAGGTTCATGGTGGTAACGGCTTCGCGCGAAAACAGACTGAGTGACTTTATTGTGGGGGTCGTCGTGAAAACCCTGATCATGTGGGTTGTGAGCCATGCTGTGGTCATAGACGCGATCGCGTCGCAGAAGAGGCGGAAGTTCCGAAGCTCGGCGATCCCGCGCCTGCATAAAAGGCGGGCGTGAATCGATGCATCATGCCAAAGACACGAGGTTACTTACCTGGTGACCATGATCCTTGCCGTCGTGCCCATGAACGGCAGTCGGCTGGCCGAAGGACGAGTGGTCGCGCGTCCGCGTCCGCTGGTAAGAGTGAAGAGAGGAACGGTGCTTCTCTATCGAGTGGCTACTATGGATGTACGCGGCTTCCACAGGGGGTGGGAGAACAAGGGGAAGGGCTGCGCAAAGGCAAGCAAGCATAGCGAAGCGTGCAGTGAGGGCTACCATGGCAGATCGGGTTTGCGTTGATAAACGGAAAGGGGGTGCGACCTGCGCAGAAGACGTGAGACGATGGAGATAGAATGGATAGGATGTAAAGTGCGCTGCCTGACGCTACTGGGATCACCGGGATCCGAGGAAAGGGCAGGAGAGTTGGGAAGGACGAGAGGCGCTCACAGAGACTGTTCTTATACCCTCGGTCTGGCATGTCTTACTGTTGTCAGCCAAGGACGAAACTGAATCGGCCTGGCAGTCCGCAGTGAAATCCCTACGTGGCTGGTCCGACCAAGTATCGGGCCATGCTATGTTCAGTGGCATACTGTCGTCTCATTTGTTGCACGTGGACTAGAAAAATCGCGGCGAACGCACCAGCTTGAGTTTCGGACTGCAGGCAAAGACGGTTGCTGTTGGAAAACTGCCTGCGTCGCTGTCGTCACGCGACCGTTCCATGGTTCAGAGGGTTCAGAGAACAGATGCAACGCGTGCCCTAGAGATTAAATAAAGCTCTGCAAAGACAAAATCGGCCGCTGCAAATTACGCTGTCACTGCGAACATTACTTGGTCTAGGTTGAGATGATGGGTCACTCCAGAGGGGCATGTGACCATTTTGGGATGTTTTGACTCTCCAACATTTTTTTGCCCGGACCTCGTCGTGGTACACATGGCGGAGCCAAAGGCCACCCGAAAGGCAGAAAGAAACCTCAAAAAGGCCCGGATCGAAAAACCTGTCGTGACAAGGAAGGGAACACCATCAGATCAACAACAACTCCAACAGAGCAAGGCGTCCGTCTCGTTCTCTCCAAAAGGTAAAGGAAAGCAGAAAGCAACCAGTAACGATCGTATGAACCCTTCAGAATCTCCAAAAAAGTCCGAGTGGCCTACTTCCTTTGTCGTCGTGGCGGGTTCCTACGAAAAGTTACTCTACGGACTCGATGGAACAGTCGCGTCCTCCGGATCTGGCTACGAGTTTCATTTGAAGCCCGTCTTCATCTTCCCCGCACACGTCTCGTCCATAAAAGCTGTTGCTGCGTCGCCGGATGGAGGCAAATGGCTAGCTACGGGAAGCTCGGATGAAATTGTAAAGGTGTGGGACTTGGCAAGGCGGAAGGAGATCGGTGGTCTGATGCACCACCAAGGTATGTGCTCGCTCAGATGCCAGAAGAAATGGGTCAGCATAACACTGTTCAGGATCCATCACGTATCTCCAATTTTCGTCACGCTCTCATCTGCTCTCTGCATCTGAGGATGGCACACTGTGTCTCTTCCATGCGCGAGATTGGACTGTCTTACGTTCACTCAAGGGACACAAAGGTCGCGTTAACTCTGTCGCCGTTCACCCATCTGGAAAAGTTGCACTGAGCGTTGGACGTGACAAGACATTGCGTATGTGGGATCTAATGCGTGGTAAGGGGTCAGCCAGTACGAAGCTGGGGAAAGGTAAGACCACCGATGCTGTAACGAACGCTACTCAAAAGTTAGTCACGAAGAGGGCGAAGTTGTAAGATGGTCGTTATCGGGCTCGATGTTCATCGTCCAATCATTGTCTTCTCTTGATGTATTTTCTACGGTACGTCGTCGCTCATGCAGATACATCGTTATGTTCGTGTCTCATCACCATAAAGGATATGGCCTTGCGACATACCATCACACATCCATCAAGAATACATAACCTGCGATTCTGTAAACGTGTAAATGGCGATGGAGAAGTTCTATTGGTTGCAGCGGAAGATAGAAAAGTATCTATCTACCAAGTATCTGAGGATCCACATTCCTCACCTACAATAATCGCCGAGATGGTCGGGCATTCAAACAGGTTTGTTAGGGTATCTTGACCGTAGCACCGCTGACCAACCCCTGTCTAGAGTAAAAGCTGTGGAGACGCTTCATATCACGCTTCCAACAGCCGTACCTAAAAGTGAGGATGCACGAGAGACGACAACGATTGTCTGCACTATTTCATCTGACGGCAAGATATTCGTGTATGATCTGGAAGCATTGCCTGCAGAGACCAAAGAAATTACGCAACTGCACCCGGTAGCGGAGTACGACACGAAGGGCACTCGCTTAACCTGTCTAACTGTTGCCGAGGGCAGACCTACCGGATGTTCAACAGTCGTCAATAGGAAGCGGAAAGAGAGAGAAGATGACACGGAAGGAGCAGAGAGGGAATTACGATTTGAGGCTGATGCAAGTGTGGAGGTGGAAGAGAGCAGGGTCGACTCGGAGGAGCCATCGAACTAAGGGTGGGTTTAAACAATAATGAATAACCTACCCTGCTCGTCAGGCCAGCCCTTTCGCTCTGCAGTCCGTGTACTCGTTCGCTTGGTTTCCCTTTCTCTTCAACCCCCCGCGTGTCTTACTTTTTCTGATATCGTATCAACCTTGACCTAGATGTGACGTTAGTAATTGTCGAGATGCATCAGATTCGAGAAGTGTGTAGCAGCTCGCCAATGCCTATGTTACTAGCGTCCAAAGATCCAAGCCCATACATTTAGTAACGCACGAACGAAAGCCATACTGGAAACAACTCATAAATCCAAGCGAATACATCCCTCTGCATTTCTTACAAGCCACAAAAAGTTGAGATCCTCCCCCAAGGTCATTCAGTGTGGGTATGATCATGTTCTCCGTGCATCTCCAAACCCATGCAGTTTACGCCTAGTTTGATGTGAGTAGCTTCCAGCCCGTGACTGTGTTTCATGCTTGTCACGAACGCGTGCTCAACTTAAAAGTGGCCAAGGCCAAGGCTCACCGATAGTGAAAATGTGGACACATCTCTGTCAGGGAATCCCCCACACGAGGACGGCATAACAGGCACCGCATGCACGCCCATTGATGTTTCCGCTCGGCAAACCATTCGGCAGGTTGAGTAGCACATGGATACTCGCAGTCGACGATATCCCAGCATCTTTCGATGGAAAGCGACGCTCGCTTGGTCGAATGGAAAAGACGAGCATGCACCATCTAGGAAGCCACAATGGGGCTCAGCTTCACAAATCACTCTACTCAACCAACAGGAAGACGCACTGCATCCCTCCAACCCATGATGCACACAGGCTGGCAGCAAAGACACCTCAGCCGAGCGTTCCGATAGTCCATATCTTCGACCGTGGCCGCATTTGGATCGAGTCCGCATGCACGAACGATATAAGGAGCTTCATCCAAGTGTCTGACGTAGAATCGGTTCTTGATAGATGCAGCGCGTCTCGGATCGTTTTCAACCGCGCCGCCGCAGTGCCTCATGGCACTGAGTACCTCAGGATAGAGGAAGACGTGATATGGAGAATCTGCAGCAAACACTGCACAGGCCAGGTGTAGCTTGTCGGTGGCTGATTGGGATGATTCCATAGGCATTATTTTGCTTGATCCTGCGACACAACTGCGAGGAGTATTTCGGAGGGATAAATGAGAGGGAATCTCGACCAACTCAGCAAGCTGTGCATCAAACTCCTTCCTCCACTCATCCACTAACATAGGCAGCTGTGCAAAGGCAGATTCGAATGGCTTGTCGCCCATTTCAGTTCCCTCGGGGGGCCTGATGACATCTCGAAAGGGGGGGAAGCGAACAAGATCAGTCTCGTGTGGAAGGAAATCAAAGATTGGTCCATCTGTCGCCGGATATGTAGGGTCATTCAAGGTAGAAAACAGGCCCGGTTTTGGGGCTGTTTTGAGAACGGTTTTGAAAATGTGGTTGGTTTTCGACGCTCGCTGCCCAAAACCAAAACCAAAACCAACCCCAAAACAGCCCCCAAACCGGGGCTGTTTTCCTGGCTCTGACGTGGTCTGTAAACAGTGATATCAAGTCCTTCATTCCTGAAATTGTTCATGGTTTCCAGCCACCTGGGCCACGTCCGCGTCCATTCTATCATGTCAAGAACCAACACTGAGTTGAACTCGTGTCACGCAGTAAAAACAAGCCTTTGTCAGTGATTGGCTTGGATGACTTGAAAAAGGACCTCCGGGAACGTTTAATTTCACCACGCGAAAAATAATTAATCTCGGGCCCACACCCATGCTGCCTGAGACGCTCGAAAATGCTACGCCAACTTCATGTAAAAGCATGGCTGTAGACAAAAAGGACTGACCGTGTCCCTCGCTCTTGCTGACGCATTTCCAAATCGTTTTTGTACCAGGACATCCAGGCGTTCGCATGCTATCAGAAGCGAATCAAGGAAACGAATGAACGAGAAGAAAAAATAAAACAGACCTCGCGTATAGCGACGACCTGGCGGTGTTTCTCGCGTATAAGTAGATTCTTATCAGAAGAGCGATTATATTCGCTCATAAACGAATCCACCTGTTCTTCGTCAACATAAACCATTGTACCTGTAACTTGTGGTCTAGTAGCGTCACATACTTCTTTTTTTCTGTGGCCAGGGCATTCCTGTGTGCGATAATGACATCATGACACGAATGAAGACACATAAGCCTGTTTGTGTGTTGAATTCAAGATTTGTACCCATGCTTCCGTGAAATCCTACCGTTTGAATGTGCAGTCTGGGCAATACCTGCGGTGCACTCGCCAAAGAATCGTTGGCGCATATTTTCCACAAGCCTGTGTACGCTCCCGAACTCGCATTCTTCTTCGACTCCCGACTTCGTTCCCCCTTCCCTGCTAACCAATGTCGGTTGGGTTGGCACCACCTATGTCCGCCAACATACCCCTTTCAGGATGGGGACATGTCACTATACTAGTGGTGCTTAGCTTCCTTATTTGTTACAATCTACATATGCCCGGGTGCGTGGCCACACAACCGATCAGGTTGGTACGCTGTCAGATGAATGACTACATGTGCATGAGCACACAAAGTGCTCCAACGAGATAGAAAGGAGAGTGAACGAGCACGTTCGGGCCGGCTGATATCGTCCAAATCCTGTTGAAACTCTTTTTGGAACCTATTATTATGGTTAGGGTTCTCGTCTCTTTTTCGGAAGTCACGTTCACGAGCTATGGGATGACCACGGTCCATCATGAACTCTGCAAAGCTCAAACGGAAGCTTGGGGATTTGGGTGTTGATACATCGAGCAGGCGGGCCAACGAAAACTTTTGCTTGGTAACTTGCTCACTCTTCCCGTTCCCGTATTACTTACACTTCATCCAGATTGGCACCCCTCTACCGCCCCTCGAAAAGTCCAAAGACACAGGCGAGTTCGTACCGCTTTGGAAGCAAGAGGTTAGTTTCTGCTCTTCAGTGGGCTATTTATCTGATGTCTTGCTGTCTAGGTGAGAGATGAAAAGGGCCGAAGAAGATTGCATGGGGCTTTCACTGGGGGTTTCTCTGCCGGTTACTTCAACACTGTTGGTTCAAAGGAAGGTCAGTCTAATCGTCTTGCCTGCTCATCGTTCGGTGTGCGGATTCATATTAGGATGGACACCCTCGACGTTCGTTTCTTCGCGATCGGATCGTGCCAGGGCCCGGACGACCCGACCTGAGGATTTTATGGATGAAGAAGATCTTTCTGAGCTCCGCGCGGACCAAAAGCTTGTCAGCGAACACGAGGAAATGGATATCCTCGGAGGCACTGAGGCTGAGAGAGCTCATAGGGCCGGCGTAGACGACAGCCAAAAAGAGTGCGTCGTTCCCTAACTTGCTCATTTGTCCTGGCTTACATACATTGCGTCAGCCCAATCACCCTCGCGCTCGAACGGGCCATGTTGCCCGCTCCAAAGGATTCATTAGGAGGGCGGATCCTCAAGAAGATGGGATGGAAAGCGGGTCAGGGTATAGGTCCGCGAGTGACGTGGCGTCAACGCGAGATTCAGCATGGACGTGACCCGGATAGAACAGGACTAGATGTGGATGAGGAAGCCAAGAAGCACACCTATGCGCCAAGGGATATCCCACCCATCGTCGTGCCCCGCAAAGACGACGTTCATGGAGTTGGATATAACAGATCGCTGGGACTCCATGCAAGCTTGGGGGTCCATGAACAGGAGGCGCAGGGTGCTCAAGTACCACGACTTGCAGGTATGTCCTGCGGTCAACCCCTGAAGGCGTGATTGATTATAATGCATTCCAAGGTGGTTTCGGACTCGGCGCGCTGAACGACGCAGATGAGGATGATTTGGATGTTTATGATCACGCCTCGGGTCTTGGAAGAAGTCGACATGCTTTCGATATCAACGACACGCATGATGGGGAGCGTGTAGTTATTGGAAGTCGTGGGAGTAAATCTAGAAGTACGACTATCCCAATATCATCAGTGAGCTCTGCCCCTTTCCGGAAGGATGGATACCATGTTCACATATTCCAGACACCGCCGGATGGCCCAGGCCTGTTCCGCGATGGTAAACCTGTACTTCCTGGGTTCAAACTTTCAGCAAAACCGATAGCGGAGGACAAGTGGTGAGTTGTTTGCGGACTCAAAGCCCCCTTCAACACAGGTCGATACCCGCAGGTTCCCTCTTCCCGAAGTACCAAAAGGGTGGAAACCTAGCCCCAAAGTTCTTTGGGAACGGGAGAGACCGTCGCTCAGTGAGAAGGAAAACATACCACACTTCCCTGCACCAGGACAACCCCAAACACACGCCGAATGGAAAACCGGGATATCTCCAGATCAGGTTCGCCTCTCATCGATCGACGTGTAACGTTCACCTATCTGACCCACACCTCAGCGAGGTGCTGCACTAGGAGAGACACCCCTTTCATCCGTATCGCGCTCTGTCTTTGAATACATGTCGAAGAAAGATCAAGAACGAATCAAAAATATTGCGGCAAGTCGCTCCACTGGCCCCTCGAGGGTCGATACAACAGAACAAGAACCCGGACCAATGCCAAGTACCCTCCCATCCCAAGGACCCTATATCCCTCACACAGAACCACACGTTGCACAGGCTGCGCTGCAAGGGTTTCAACCTTTCACTTCTAATCCTAACAAGGAAGTTCGATATACTGCCTATCTCCATGCACATGCCGAACCTGGATCAGGGCTGTCTATACCAGCACGTCTGCCAACCCAGACGCCAGAGGTGTATGCATTCGAGATGGGCGAGTTCGCCAAAGCGGCCGCTCTCTTCCGACCTGTCTCGGGAGCAATGGCAGGACGATTTACAAGTGCTGCTGTGGTTGATTTAGGTCCTAAGGTCGTCGAAGGGCTACATACCCCAAGTGCAGAACACGCATCTACGGAGACGGAGCAGAACCCGGTCGTAGAGGAGAAGGAGGAAAAGGAGGAAGAGCCAAAGGTGCACGCTGCCCGATCGGGTATGTACGGTCTGATGACGAGGGAAGTCAAACCGTGGCAGCCTGCACGTCTCCTCTGCAAGCGGTTCGGTATCAAAGATCCCAACCCCGAGATACACTTTGACACGCCGGATGCATCAACGTCTGCCGCCGCGGACGCATCAGCGGGTGGCGCAAGTGACGTTGTCACAGGCGGTGATGTGGAGGCACAGCCAAATCCTGCTGTCCCATCTGGCAAGCGTGACTTGGCGAACATTGGACTGGGAGAAGACGACAGACAAGGGGATGATATTCTCACTTACGAGCGGCCTCCCATGAGTATCTTCAAAGCCATTTTTGCCAGCGATGATGAAGAGAGTGAGGATGAGGAGGATAGACCGCCAGAGGACGATGCCGGCGAGGGATCGGCGCCCTCACAGCCCTCGGCCTTGTTACAAACGACGGAAAAACCCGCCGAAAATGTGGCTTCCCCTTCAACCGCAGCGAATGGGCCGAAAGTAAGGGTGACAGTAGACGAGAAAGTGGATCTATCAACGTTTAAACCGACGTTTGTCCCTCGTGACTCGCAGTCGCACTCTGGGAGCGGAAAAGTGCCTGCTGTAAAGGAAAAGAAATCCAAGAAATCCAAGACAGGTGCTCTCGTGTCGTTTGACGTGGGCGAGGATGGTAGCGAGTCACTCTCGATACTAGCCCGGCGAGAGACTAAGGAAGGGGATCGCCCAAAGAAAAAACGGAAGAAATACAGAGAGCGTGTAGAGGAGGAATGGGTAGAGAAGCCACCTCCAGATATCGTGAGGGGTCTGCCTGTTGAGAGGCTCCAGGATGATAGTGACGCCATGAAGGCGGATGATGCTGAGGAAGTTATCGGACCACCCCGAGGACGGAAACGTGCCGTGGATTTCATGTAATTTATGAGGTATTGCGATGGGTTACAATGCTTTATGTAGATCCGTGTGTTGGACATCACTGCATCAAGTTTTGCCTGGTGGAGAAAAAGTCCGTTGACAACCTGCCAGGCATCGTGGCTTGCCAAGAACCTATCGTCGCGTCTATGATGGCCCCTCGCATCCCCACTAGCAGCAAATTACTTCGAATTAGCAATCCAGACAAGGTTCCAGTTCATACTATCAGGAACGACATTGGATAGCTAGCAGAGATCAGAATGGTTGTCAACTGTCGGCCTGAGGTGCAACGCTAGACTTTTTGAATTTACCCTGCATCCATACTCTGTACATTTTTATCTGCCTCTTCCTGTTCACGAGTAGCCTTCGATCTGTCCCTAATTGTTCGATGGTAAACAGGGGGTGAGGAGGGCAGGACGTAAAGGGAACAAGCAGGTTAGGATGAATGGTTGTGGATGGGGTAGTTGGAGTTGTATCCTCAGGTGAATGAACCGGTTGGTCGCGAGACCACTCCGAGAACGGCGCAGGTGAAGTAGAATTGTGTGAGAGTGGGGTGTAGGATAGAGGGCTCGAGACTGAAGTCCCATTTTCTTCCTCTCGATCTTGGGACTCCGTTACTTCCTCTGTAGTTCGGACCGTCGTTAATGACGATGACGCGCGGCGGCCGGTGAACATCAACGCCAGTTCATCTTTCAGTGGCCAGGGCGCAGACGTTTGCATGCAGTAGTAAGCGACAGACAGAAGGGCGTACCCAGCTCGAAAAAGTACACCCGCGTCTTGTCTCCGCGTATGTAGAGGTTGTCTTCGAGCAACCTTCCAGATTTGAACCGTAGTTGGGTGAGATCATATCGTCCGTAGTCACGGACGAGGACGATACCGTCTGGTTTTAGCATCTGCCAAACAAATCAACTATGCACACGATGACGAAGCTCGAGGCTACGTACGCGGTGGATATTGGCTACTGCCTTTCCCCATTCATTAGGATGTATGGCACTCAGGACGAAGACACAGAGAATGATGTCGACTGTTGCCGGTTCAACACCTGGCGGGAGCGTGCTCTCGGAGGTGAGATCCCATACCGCGGATTGAATGGAGCCAATGGGTGGGTTATTATATAGAGGATTATTCTGTAGGCATAAGTACATGAATGATTCTGTGCCGGGCACCGTAAAAGGAAAGTGTATATACTTGCCTGCACTAGCTTAACTGCATGCGAGGAGTAATCGTACGCTCGGATCACGAGCTGAGGGTTTTTGTTCGCGGAAAGTAGTGGAAACGCGGAATTTCCAGCACCTTGACTATACTATTTAGAAGAAACGTGACGCAAAATTGACGCCTCACCACATCCGATCTCGCAAATGGTGATCGCTCCTGCCTGATCGAGTTAGCGGGAGAAGTGCACGCAACAACCGAGCAGGCCCCATACCTCAGGCCCCGCAGCAGCCAATAGTTCTGGGAATTCTAGATGCAGCCTTGGTCAAAGTGAGGCGAGGCTATCCGGTCATCAACATGACACGGTACCATTTTCTGTCACGAAAAAAGTTGTCTGCATTCGTTTTGTAAAAATTTTCCCTTGTCGCTCTCGTGTTACAATACAACCTTAGTACCAAAGGACATGCTCACCAATACTTGGCAGGTTTTGAGTTGTATTTCTCTTTATCTTGGTCAGGCACGGGAAAAAGCCGTTGCCTCCGGAGAGAAGAGGCGATGTTCTCTGCCTGGTCGTCGGGCGGAGGAACATGGTCCCACGCGTTCTGGGTCCAAACGTCTGCGTCATCTGTCAGAAACCTGATAATCAGGCAGTGATTTGTCGACGTATGATGTGGGTGCCCCAAGGCTCACCTGGAACCAAAAGGGGGTTTCTCAGCGCCGATGTCGTGCACGGACGAAGTTAATTTTGGTACTCTTGCCATGCCGATCAAGTCCCAAGCAACCTGGTGGGTGATAGATCGGGCGATGGCTGTCTTGACAAACAAGTGGGTAAGGTGTGAGCCTGAGCCGGCCCCGCGTCCAGTTATGGCAGACTCCCCGGGCCAGCCCGACCGAAGCTCGGGTCTACTCGACGACTGGTCTGCACAGGACAGCCGTTGTACGTGGCTATTGCGATAGGCGTTAGTACCTTTTTATTGTAAGTTGCATCTTGGGGATTGAAACTTGAAGTCGCGTGGCTTGAGAGTGTCGATGCGTAGGTCGGTTGCTCGCATCGGTCCCGGCCCGGTGTGAATAATTCCCTCGTGACGGCGGCAACTACGGGTGGGCATGCTCGACTTGTCCGCACCCACATCATTGCACTCCCTCGACCAAGATCGCTGGAAACTAGCTCGACTTCCCCGTTTCCGTTACTAGTCACTTCAACGCGGAGTCCGACTAGAAGGACCTCACAGGCGGCGCAGCTACCCAAGTGCCTTCCTTCATTTCATCATGTCTGCTCTCCAACCCAACCCTAGACCGGCTCCACCTGGCGACGAGGATCTTCAGCATCTTTACGATGAAGTGTGGCGCATCTTTGGCGAAGAATCTGCTTCGCCTACAGAGCGCGCATCTCCCAGTGCTGCCTCAGTCAATTCAAGAGAACACTATCCCAGCGCTTTCCGCGCAGAACCGAATCCGGCCAGTCCCCCTGTATCTACAGTAAGACACTCCCCTCCTCGCCTCATTCGTATGTACCGGCCTTTCTGCCTAATCTCGTACAGCCTCACAGTTACCTTGCTAGAACAACCACCCCATGCCCCTGAAGTTCGCTCCAATATCGACTCTGCTGTTTCTCCTACTTCCCAGAGGCGGCTTAGACCATTGCCACTTCCTCCTGGCGTCGTTCATCCGCAAGTTTCTAGTCCCACAGATCCTCATATCACAGATGTCTCTCAGGCTGTGCCCAACACCTCGCGCCCAGGAACAGCGAATGTCGACGGGTGCGCCAATTCTAGATCGTTTTCTGTCACCCTCATGCTTCCATCTTCAGCCGTCGTCAATTACCTCCAGCACCTGTCCCGCAGTCCTCTAGCTTTGTCAGTAGTCGAGTCTCGACCGGATCTGCAGCCTCCCCAACCTCTCCGGGAAGACCGATCACGAATCCCCAACCGGACATTTCCCCTAATATATACAAGCCAGTCCCAGCTGTCCCTGTCCATTCTAATGGTAACAATCCAGGCACCGAGGACATCCGTGATCAGTTAGCCCGCAAGCCTTCTGTACGACCTCCCGGTGCTCTGCCACCGACGATTCCAGGTTATAGCGATAATCCACTCCTTGACATGTACACTACAGATGAGCATCTCAGAAGCCGTCCATCCCATCAACATCAATTGTCTGGACAATCAAGATACGTGGACGTGTATCCGCATGCCAGTGCTCGTCTACATTCGGACAGCAACACAAGCGTGTCTTTGAATTCACGTGTTAAGGATTTTCAACTTCAGCGTTCGTCATCGGCTGATCTTGTCAACCGTACGTCGTTGACCCAAATACCTGAGCCAGTGACGCTGACGCAGCTGCGCCCACAAGATACGAACGTTGGCGTAGGCCGTGCTATCTCGACAGGGTCAACTGTTTCATCAGCCCACACAAATCTACTTGGACGGAATCTGTCAGCCACCACCGCGGCTACTACTACTAACAGTGATTATCAATTACCCAAGGGTCGCTCTTCAGTTATCTTGATGGTTAACTAGTTGATTCTTATTCCTTTTCAGCCTCAGGACCCTCTGCGGCAGAATCCCCTGAAACATACGACGGTTCTCCGAATGGCTGTGGCGTCCAGGGGGGCAGTACGGACTCGTTTGATCACGCCCGGCCAAGTGACTACGGTGTCGTTGGCAGCTCCGGAGCCGCTTTGGCTAATCAAGAAGACGAAGACGACGATTATTTTACTGATAGCGACGATCCAGATCCGGATCGTTTTGTCAATTTCAGTCTACTTTCTCATCTCGCCGTTAGACTGCGTGACAAAGTCCCACGAGGCACGCATGTCAAGAGCAGTATTCCTTATCCCCGTGCTTTTACTGGCAAGGACATAGTTGTATGTGGACATGTTCTCGACGTTCATCGCTTGGGTTATGATGATCTGTTCAAAGTCGACAATCCAATCACAAATTCAGCGAGAGCTACTGATAAACCATGGTGTTTCTACGGCTGATAGGCGTGCAGCTTTACAGGTGGCCCGTAGCCTTCAAAGTCAACTCTTCTTTTATGAGGTCGAGTGGGGCGATAAACCACTCCAGGACGGAGTTGAGGACGTATACATGTTCCTGGATGACCTCGAGGGTAACTCAGAGTCACAAAGGGAAAGGGAAGAGTTGCCGACGGCTGTGATCACCATGCTCACAAAGTGCTATACCTCAACGTGTAACGAGGAAGAACCCTGTTATTCATGGGCTTGTCCAAGAAGACGTGTGAGTTTCTAATTGCATCCATTGTCCAAATTTGATGTTGTTCTAGGCGACCCTCGTAACAGATACCACTCCAGCGCCTGAATCGGATGCCGCATCTCGTGTAAGTTGACAGACGGATCCGGAAGCTGCTGCTTACGGTGTCGTGGTAGACCGAAGACTGGCTGAATACAATCGACCCTGCCATTCTTCGCAGCCTTCCGGAGAGCGAGGTCCATCGCCAAACGTATGTTTCCCCCGTGTTCCTCATCCCTCCTCTCATGTTATTGGTGAAGGATTATACACAAAACAATCAGCCAAGAGGAACAGTATGTTCAGGATCTCGATTCGGTTGAGGCTGTTCGTTGCAATCATTCCCGATACTTGACTCTTCGCTCACCTTTGGGTAGCTATTCATTCGTCCCCTCCGCCACGCAACGCACATCATGCCTGGTTCTCAACTGGGTGAATTCATCGAGGAGGTGTTCGGCAACATCCTCGATCTGCGAGAATGCAACAAGCGACTTGTGGAGGCAATGTACGTTCGTCAGCGCGAACAGTCCCCGATCATTCAGAGGATCGGCGACATTTTTGTCGAGGCCGCAAGAAGCTTCCGATATGCATATCCTGCCTATGTCGCTCGTCTTCCCTTGGCCGAAAAACGGTTCAAGGAAGAAGTTGAGGCGAATGCTAATCTCAGGGTTTTTCTCGAGGTTCGCAGTGACGTCTGCACCGGGTGTCACCATGTTTTTGACTTACTTTTGTGTGGGTTCTATTTGGTTTGCAGGAATGTTTACGTCAACCTGTGAAACAGCAAGAGTCTCGACGTCTCGACTTGAAGCATTTCTTGTCACGACCCTCAGAGCATCTCCAAAAATATCCTCTTGCCCTCGAAGCGATCATGAAGGAGACAACGGAGGGCAATCCGGACGCGTATTACCTCGCAGAAGCCATCCATGCTCTCAAGGATCTGCAGAACGTTGCTCAACTGCGTACGTTCCAATTTGCGATGGGTAAGGGCCCCACCGCAAAGTGGGACTGGCACGACTTGGTCCCTAGTGAGCTGAGAGAGGGTTTGAGCAAATCCGAAGCGAAACGCCAAGCGTGAGCAGTTCACCTTTCTCCGAAAGGTATTAGGAACTGAATGATACTTTCAGGATCATTTTTGAGCTAATCAAGGGTGAAATGGGGTATGTAAAAGATCTAGAAAACATTGAAACGGTACGAGGTGATGTCTAGGTGATCTGGGTAACAACATCCGAGCCATTTTGTTAGATATATATCCAGCCACTGCGTACGCAAGAGCCTCCCATCGTCCCACGGGAGAGGTTGGGGAGTTTCATAGCAGACGTATTCCACAACTTCGCAGAAATTTATGGCCATCACCGCAAGTTACTTGAACAGCTGCATGACATCCAGCGCGAAGAACATCCCATGATCAAGAGTATCACAGCGGCGGTGTTCGATGCTGCGTTAAGCTTCAGGGAAGCATACATGGAGTACATTCCGCATTACCCGATTGCAGCGTATCGAATAGACGATGAAATGGCCAATAACTACGAGTTCAAGGCTTTTGTTGATGTATGTGTAGTATTTCGTGAGTTGTTGCGGCGCTGATCTCATCTATAGCAATGTACGCGCCATCCCGACGCGAATCGTCTAGACTTGAAAAGTTTCATTAACCGCCCTATACCTCGACTTTTACGATACGAGTTGCTTCTGAAGAACATTTATGACGAGACCCCGGCAGGTCACGAGGATCGCGAAGCCATCCCCCAGGTTCTCGAGATCGTCAAGGCGCTTGGTAAGGACACAGAGCCCGGCGTTGAGTCCGCGAAGCAAAAGGTCCAGCTGTGGTGCTACAACTCAAATATCGTGTTCAAACCAGGAGAGGCGGTAGTAAGTACATCGGTGGTACCTGTCCCTGTTGGATGTTGACGAAACTGGACACAAGGATATGGATTTACTGAACGAAAATCGATCATTAGTTCATGCTAGCAAATTATTGAGACAGCCGGAGACAGGTTTCGAGTGGAATGGATGGAGTGAACTCTTCGTCCTTCTGTTTGACAATTATCGTAAGTCATCGTAGTGCATCCATCTTTCTTTCTTGTTGAGAAGTGTTATGTAGTTGTTCTAACGAAACCCAAGGATAAAGAAGGTGTGACGAGGTATTACGTCAATCGCAGGGTTAGTCGTTCGCGAACAATCCGATGAGCCCCGCAGCTAAATGCGCGCACAGCCTATTCCTTTGGACCTCTTGAACCTCACCAGCTTCTTGGACCCGCCGACACAGCGAAGTGCTGGCATTCTGCGTCTAGGCCTCGGTAACAGACATGGCGATAGTGGCGGGCCCACAACGCCAGGTAGCGGCGTGCCTGATAGTGCGGTGGACTCTCGTCTTGTTTATCCCTGCACAATCCATTATAGCGGGAGGCTTGGTGGTTTATACACTCTGTTCACAGAGAGTCCCCAAGCACGAGCAGAGTGGAAGCAAAAACTGGAGGAAGCGATCGGTTTGCGCAAAGTCGTTCAGGAGTCTAACAAGGTGTTTGAGATGGAGCCACTCAGCACGGATACCTTCTTCGTGCCTGCGATCTCCGCAAGCACAACCACGCCATCGTGGAACTACGAAAATTCGTTTACCGGAAAGGTGACGTGCTCCGTGCCGTTTAGTACGTCATTCGTTTCGAGTATAATCATGAATTCTTACTGGGCATCATCTACAGCTACGACGGATGGACGGGCACTTGTTGCAATTGGGTGTGCAGAGGGTGTGTGGATTGGCTTCAGACATGACTCTCGATGTAAGCTTCTTGGTTGATGGCCATCGGATATCTAATTTCCATGCTCGTGTTAGCTATGCGTCGTGTGCTGCACCTTAAGATGGTTACACAATGTGCAATGTTGGAAGACTTTGGGATGTTTCTCGTCCTGGCAGACAAGGTACGTTTGTCAATGTATCATGACGTCGCAGAAAGTACAGAGGATGCTTGCGTAGGCTCTATTCGCTTATCATATAGAAGCACTTGTTCCATCGTCACCGCAAAGCGCACACACATCCCAAACTCCTCAACGGGTTAATGGTACACGGGACGTCCACTTCTTCAGCGTCGGTAACCAAGGCGGTCGGACTTTGGTCATCTACATGAAGAAAAAGGGGGTATATCTTTTCACAAATGGAATCTACTATCCTTTCTCATGTTCTCCTAGCTCGACAGCGTTTTCCGGGTGCTTGAGCCTGTTGTCGAGAAAATCAACGAACGATCCAAGGCTCCTGCTTCGTTCACATCAAGGTTCGGCATACGACCTGCTCGGTCGGAGTGGTTCCGTCTATACAGGGTGCGTAGCGTGGGTACGGTTTTCACTTGAAATTGACTTTTCGCCTTGCCATTAGGAATTCTTCTTGCCATCCGAATCATTTGACCTGGTCTTCCTGAAGGCAAAGATTGCGATCCTTTGCACCAAAGGTTTTGAAATAATGGATCTTACTGAGTATGTTGGCCTACTGACGCCAAGACAATGTTTTACTGATGTCGAGGTCACCAGCTTCAAGAGTGTTACGATTCCGCTTCGCGACGATGGTCACGAGCGATTGGCAAAACGGTGTGAATCCTGCAAGCCAATGGGTATGTTCCGCGTCGAGAATGAGTTCTTGTTGTGCTATGATGGTAAGGCATTGTCACCATCATTCAGCCTACTGCTCAACTGGTCATAGAATTCGGCATTTACGTGAACAAACATGGAGCGCCAAGCCGTCCTACTGGAACGATTGAGTGGGAAGGCACTGCAGAGCGTGTGGCCATGCACTGGCCATATATCCTCCTCTTTGATTCGCGATTCATTGAAGTGAGACACGTCTCGACCGGTCTTCTTGCCCAGATCATTCCTGGGAATGAAATCCGGTGTATCTGGGATGGCCGAGGAACGTCTGGAACGGCTGCCACGGGCCCAGAGGGGTTCCAGCAGTCGATGAATCTCGAACCTCGAATACACGCTGTCATGTCCGCACCCGAACCCTTGGGTCAGACTGGACAACCCGGCCGACCGCGGGCGATCGCACAGCACGTTTTCGAGCTCGTGCCAACGGTTCCTCTTTACCCGCCTGGTTCGTTGGCGTCCCCAGCTCAGTCTGCGTATTTCCAGCAGCCTGGTTCACCTCCGCATTCGCCGAGCATGATGGGTGCTACTTCATGGAATTGAAAGGGGCTGAAACTTGACGTTAGACGAGAACCCGTTCTCATACCTTGTCATCTGCTTTTCCTCGTCGTTCCCTGTTATTTGAATTTCTGATCCCTCCACATGAATTTTGTAGTACATCCTGACTCTGGTTGTTGGCTGATTTTTGGCTGTGTCCTCGTTCCCTTTGAGTCCTAGGCATTTACAGCATCTGTGGAACCCTGGCCATGGAAATGAAAACTCTACTTTTCTCTTCCCTTTTCTGCCAGGGTGAGGGTCACCCGATGAACCGAAGCACCAGGGTAACGTATGTCCCGTTGAAATGTCGTCAGCCAAGAGAGTCCCCGCGGAAGAGGGCGAGAAATCACTGACACTCTCAGGCCCGAAGATAGTATCGAACCGCACAAGTTCTTTCCAGGCCCTGGTTCTCAAAGTCGGTCGCTGGACAAACTTGAATGCGCTGGAAGTGCGTGTTCTACAGGCGGTGTCGCTTGTGTTGCGCCAGCGGTGATAATCCCAAATAAGAACAAGTTACACAAGCGGTCGGCAACGCCGACGGAAATTCACCTCGATGCTGCAGAGGTCGTGTTTGAATCAGATTTTTGCGGCGAGGAGCCGGTGCAGAAGGACGTCGACACGGGGGACGGAGCGGTTTGTGGGAAGAAGAACGGAGGGGGTGCAAGATTGTGCGCCTCCTTTCCATTTCTCCTTGTTTCCGATCTTGAAAACAAGAGTAACCCACCTCCGCTCGTTCGCTGCCCTTTTGCTTAGACTATGCGTGCTCTGAAACAGTCACCGCAACCGTGCACGCACACCAGCGGGCAACATATGACCTCGAAGCGACAATCTCGCAGCTGAAACCGAAGCTAAGCCACAAACCCAAACGCCACGTCTCCCTCGGTGTCGCCGTGAACGCGGGAACGGGCGGTGTTATCGAAGGTAGTACAGGGGGAGTGGGCGTTAAGAGGCAGAGTCAGAAGCAACAACGATCTTGGTAATTGTACAAGACTAGGAAAAGCAAGGCGTTTCAGTGGTTGGATCCTCAGTACGTATCTCTCTGGTCTCTCGCTTCTGGAGCTAGCGACAGATCCAATGGGCCTGTTTCCATGGGTGTTGAGCTACTCTGCAGACAGACGCAGGGAAAAGTACACCCATATTTGTTCAGTCAGTGTCAGCCCATCTACATGCATGCATTGGTACCCATCCAAGGTGTGTAGTCCATGCCCGAGTGGGGTCTTCAATGCGGTTGTTCGATGAGCTGATGGGTAAAATTACACGCAGATATGCCTTCCATCAAGATAGTATGTGGATTCTCTCTGGTCTTCCCTCTCGCAATGCTGAAGGGCTGTATTAATTCAGGTGTTGCTCCCCTCATCATTGGCATATGCTTGGGCCCTAATAGAGATACACTGCATGCATGACATCTGTCCTGCCTGTGCTCATGTCTGCCAGCATCTGTAAAAAAAAAAACAAGGTGCTAAGGCACAACAGTAGCACCCAGTACAAAATATACCCAATATAGTACTATGTAGGAATTTTCATACTAGGACCTACTCCATAGTACAAAAATGTTCAAGACTATTATACTGTGATCTACCATAGTAAATTTATACCCAAAACATTCAACAGTAATTGACTTCTATTATAGTACAGCTACCATAATGGATTAAATCAATTAGACCTCAAGTAACATTATGTGCAACACCTAATCTGACACAAACCATCCACTGCCAACAAAACTCTATTTCAAGTGGGCAGAATCCAATTGATGACCATGAAACTGGAGAGTACCTGATTGCAAGATAATGCAGCTGTAAATATTGAATTAGTGTCATATGAGCCTTGATCTTGAGTAAAACATACCACCACCCACCCACCCCCACCCCCACTGCATTACTCACCCTCATCTAGTACTATGAATGCAATACTGTTTGAACATGCCAAAATTGATGTATCTGTTGAGGTAAAATGTCTGAGCCTGAGTTAACACATGCCCATGCATCCACATAGGATTAACTGCACTGGCTGGGTACTTGGGTATGAGATGACATGGCTGCACAAAGCAGGTGACAGGAATCACTTTGGCAAGTGGTTCCTGTTGCCTTGTTGAGTGACTGATACAAAATATCTTGAAGTTGGCATCCAGGGTCTGTAACAGCTTGAACCAGTGGACATAGGCGAGAAGATGAGGATAGTTGCCAAGGTGGGGAGATAACATGAACTTCAGTGACACAAAGGCCTGGATGAAGATTAGTAAATGTTCCTTCAATCTGATACCATGTACCATGGAGTCTCCTGCACTCTTGTAGATCCTCACTATCACAGACAAGGACAGTATCAAACCTTGCAAGCATGGCAGGCTTCTGAGGACCATTTGAGTGTTGTGGATGCAACCGAACCCTTGCAGTGTTCTTGTTTGACACATGCTCATTGGGTGGTACTGAAATCACCACATTTGTGAAAAGATCAAAGTGGTCGTTGGCATTGGGTTCAAACATTTGATGGTCATGGGGAAGCATGCTGACAAAAGTTTGAAGGGGATTGAGAAAACTGCTTGCTCCATGTTGCTACTCTAAATAAAGCAGTGTCTTCTACAGGCAATGGGGGTGCTTTGCAACATGATAGCATACATATACCTGTAGATGAATGGGTCGGCAGGTTAGCTGAAGTGGACTGCATGGCCAGTTGGGGGTCAATCTCATTGCTCTCAGACCCTGACAATGGATCTGTAGTGGTGTTAGTGTCATGCCAAGCAAAATAAGTGGTAAACCAAATGATGGCTTCTTGATGCTGAAGCCATTTGGCTATCTGGATCATGTAATCCTTCCAGTTACTTGCTGTGTACGCCTTCTTAGCATAGTCAATATGTAGCCGTTCTGAGTATTCTGTATTCAATCCATCGAGCACACTGAGGTTCTTGATCATGTTGACATAATGCAATAGTGCATGGAGTTTTGGGATATTGAAGTGGTCACAGCAGCCAAGGTGGACGAAAACATCCTTGTCAGCATGGAAGTCATTGAGTGACTGCTGTAAAGCCACAAGCATGTCATCCATGTGTAACTGGTACTGCACCAGATAGATGAAATCCAATAGACTTCAGCCTGTGCAGATAACAGCAAGGTTAGCAGTAGTGCCAACAAGGATACCAAGAAAGATGTGCTGGAGTTCTTTGTGATCACCTCCTGTCCATTGCTTGATCTTGGAAATCCCTGCCTTAGCCCCAGATATATCAGCATTGCACAGAACTGCACATCTAGGTTTTTCTTGTTGGTCAGAGTGGCACACCATTATTTGAAATGGTCCTTGAAAATGCCTTGATATAGCTGGTATAAGATGTTGGAAGATATACAGCAGAAAATGTTGGTATGGGGAAGATTAGCCCAAAAGGGTGCAAAGACAGGGTGAAGACTGTCAGTGATGAATGCTGGTGGATAGTGGCCCACCGCCTGAGTATGGAGCATGTATGTTGTTTATGGCTGTTGTCAAAGTGGATATTGAATGTTTGCACCTCTTTGGTTTGATAGCACCAAACACTTTGGACAGTGATTCTCAGCACAACAGGCCACAAGGCACTGTTCAGGGTGATCCCCAATAAAGGCTGCTAGAATTGGGAAAATCTGTCATATATGTCCATCTGCACAACCCATCTCAACTCCTTCACATCTGGCAGCCACAAGAGGTCTGACAAGCTGCTTCATGCAGTAGTGGAATAGGCGGTGTCCAGCAACTGAGTTGTCTTCAAAAAATACCAGCTTCAATACAGGTAAGTACCCCAATAAAATGGTTGCTTGTTGAGATGGTTCACAGCATGTTTGCTTCATCAGGTTTTCAATACTGAGATAAACTGGCCAAGCTGTCTTATTACCTTTAAAGTGAGATAGTTCAGTCTTATTGGATGCTAGGATCACCAGTGCAACCATAGCACCAGGTGGCAAGCATTCCTGTGCTGTTTATAAGGTGTGTGCTATTCATCACTTAGAATATTGACACACTTGTGTCTTCCACCACCAATTGCCTGTCCAGAACTTATCATAGCAACAAGTGGTCTCATCATTATTGGCATAGATCTTCTCTGGTATGTTGTCAAGATCCTATTTTTACTTACTCTTTCTCTTTCACCATTCACTCTTTGCACATATTCACTATCTTCGTTTTACTCTTCACATCACACACTATCTAATTTCTGCCTTATTTCGTGTAGTCACTCTATCAGGGTAAAGGGTAGTATACGGGTATATAAACCCCTTCTTGTTTTAGGTAGTTTTCACACTTGGTATTCATTCTCTTTCGGCTTCTCTTGCAGTTTGCTTGAGTTGATCCCTGATATAATACCAAGTATATTCTTACCCTTTTGCTAAGTGCACTTTGTGCTTCTGTTACGCTTGATCCCGAAAGGTCAAGTGTGGACTTGGCTTAAGGGGCGAGGACAAGGAGAACTGTTAGCGAGCAGCTACAGTGAAATGGGGACGAGGGACGTAGCCTGCAACTAGCAGGGTCAAGGGTTCGTCCGGCAACTAGCCGACGAAGGTTCAATGGTCGAGGGTCTTGCCTAGCGACTTACTAGCAAGGAGATGAGAGTAAGAGCGGAGTGCTCAGTCAAGTGTTGAGCGAAGACACATAGAAGGGAGAACAATGTAGATTGCCGAGTAGATCTAAGCTAGGGAAACAGTGTATCTACGAGGCGGGTTTATATACATGGTGTAAACAAAGGGGGACAAATGTGGAACAACAGAGAGTAAACAAAGCTTATGAATCAGATGAGTCAGAGGACGAATGGCGAAAGAGGAGCGATGAGTAAAAAGATATATGAGGCCAATAAGAGGATCGGATGAGGGGATCTAAGGTTCAGGGACTAAGTGGCAATGACAAAGAAGAATGTCACGGAATGTAAAGGAACAGGAAAGAACAATGAGAAGGTGTGGCAAGGTCATAGGGGAATACCTGTGGCAGTGTTGGCGTAACCTGTTGACAGGTTATGCTGGGCAGCGATAAAGGCCGGGTAGGCAGGTGTCAAGGTAGTCATGGTCAAGTGTTGAAACAGACGGGTGTCGGGGTAGAGACGTTGACAAGCGTTAGGTAGGCGTAGATTGGGGAACCAAGGGTGGTCATTGTGGTTGTGGATGGTCCAGCAGTGTTAGGGTGGCGGTTCCAGTGGTGAACCAGAGGAGATGTGAGGAAAAAGAATAGGGGTCCCGTGTATGTATGATTAAATCGTAACAGCTTCCTGATCCTATCCTCCTACTCTCTCTATCTACTTGCCTAGTCAGTCAAGCCTTCGCTCCTGCTAGTTTCTCTCAAACAGCCTAGCTCTCTGTAAAAGAGCCACCTGGGTTAAGGAACTTGAAGTACTTGCTCCACTTGATGGGCAACTGTAAACCCGGTTATCAGTTGCATATACGGTCATCCACTGTCATAAATAAGGATAAAGTTGCTGCTGGCAGATTAGTGCACTACTGCCGTGGTTCATGTGACCACCGGTTATTGTCACATCGTAGTACTGCATGTTAAGTGGTAGTTCATCACTGGGTTTATCCTGTTTATCCCTCAATTGGTGAGAAGAAGCTTGCCAATGAAATTGGAAAAATGAAGTTATCATATTCCTGCTCTCAGTCATGCCCACTAGGAAGTTCCTTGGAAGGACCTAGTAGTAAGCAGACTCTGCATATGTTACACTTGATCCCAAAGGGTCAAGCATTGACTTGACTAAGGATGGAGAACAAGGAGGACTGTCAGTGAACAGCTACAGTGGGATGAGAATGAAGGATGTAGCCTGCTTTGAGCAGGGTTGAGAGTTTACCTGATAGGGTCAAGGGTTCACCCAGCTGATGGTTGGTGAGAGGACAAGGATTCTGCCTGACAGACAGTCGACAGGGGACAAGGATGAGAATCTGAGCTGAGTGCTCACTTGAGTGTAGAGTGAAGACACGAGGAGACGAAACTAGGTGTATTGCTGAGTAGATCTAAGCTGGAGATAGCAGTACCTATGAGGCAGGTTTATATACCTAGTGGAGAGCCAAACATAATATGACAAGAGAATACTGGGAACATACAAAGCTGAGGAATCAGGGGAATAACCTAACCAATAGCGAAAGGGGAGCGATGAGTAAAGGTGGAGCACGAGTCTGATATGAGAGAATTGGATGGGGAGACTAAGTCCATATGAGTAAGCTGGGTACAGGGTGAGAGATAAAACATAGGAGTCAGGTGTATGAAGGAGAAAAGAAGAAAACATAAGTAAATTGTAACAGTGTATATCCCTCGGATCCCCTCTTGATACATATGTCAGGAGAAGGAGCATCTTCTGCTCAACTTGAATACCCCCACATTCAATACACTTATGAGAATGAGAACCTCTCATTCGCTGTCCAATACAACAACTGGCGAGAAAAATACCTTGAGGATTCCTTCCTCCATCCTTACTCAGTTGCACCCAAACCTCCACTTATCTCCGTCCCTTGTGCTGAGAAAATTGTTGAAAGGACATGCACCCTGCATACAACAAGCCCAGGCATGCAACCTCCACAGCTCCTGCGTATTTGTCTCCTGAAGTGGGATAAGGGAAAGAAATATGCTACTGCTAGATGCCCTCTTGGTGACCCCTATGGTTCAGACAGCAATAGTAGCAGAGATGATAGCGATGGAAGTGATTCCTGTTGTGGAACCTTCCAACCTTGGGTCACTCCCCAAGAACTGCCTCGTCCAACTGGTCCCATCCTTGGGAAATCCTTTGCACCTAAACCCTTCATGTTCAAGGGAGAAAAACCCAAGTACCAAGCTTGGACCACTGCCCTTCGGAACTACTTCCTTGGGTTCAGTGATGCACCTTTGGACATGCAGCGGCAGATCATTGCATTCAGGTTCATGGGAGATAAAGAAGCAAACCCAGCCTGATGATTTGCTGATCTCTACTTTGAGACAAGCCTGGGAACTCAGACATGGGATAAGTTCCTAGTTGAACTAGACAAGCAATTCAAGCCCATCACTGCCAGAAAGGAGGCATATGAGAAGTTGATGATGCTAAAGCAAGGGAACAACACAGTTGAGGACTTCTTCATCCAAATAAACCAATTAATGGCTGAAGCTGGCTTTGGCCATAATGCCAAGTTCAACAAGACCCTTATCCACTGAAGAACAGCAATCCTGACTAGGAGGTCAGGAGGGCTAGTAGCAAGTGAGTGTAGACTTGACCCAAGGGAGGTTCTGGGACTGTGATGGTGGTGTTCCCAATGGCTGGGTTGACCTGGGGAATAACTAGGTCACTCTCCAGAATGATAGTTGGTGAAGGGAAGGTTCAAAGAGACCCAAATATCGGAAGATGGAAAGATGCAAAAGTTAGAAAGTGTATTTCAAAATCTAATACAAGGCTTTTATAGTCTGGAACATGTTCCTGGACTGACTAATGGTAAGGGGGACATGTTCTAAATAAGGAATCAAGAGTCCAAAAGGAACCAGGCTTGTTGGGGGTCAATCCAGACTAAAACTGGACCGGACTATTGATCTGGACTATGGTCCAGACCAGATTATCAAACCGGACTGAGATCCAGACTAAAATGGAAGTGGACTAAGCTAATACCAGTCCTGGACTGGTGAGAATGGATGGACAGATAATGGGTAGACCAGCTAGGGCATGGAGAAAACACTAGATATCAACATAGAGGCACTTGGTGCTCTACACCACGTCTGCCAACAAGGAATTAAGGAGGAAATAATCTCCTTCACAGAACAAGGTTTTGAAATAGTAGCTGTGCTCTGTAGGAAGCTTAGTGTCTAATCACTAAGGTAAAACTACAGTGTTCTAGCTGCGATGTAGCACTGCTTACATAAGCAGTAAATGTACTGCCACATCTCAAATGCAAATATTACAACACAAGGATCCCCTGGTTTGGCCATGTCTACATCCCTCAACAAATGGGAATGCCACCTCATGAGAGCAAAAGCCTCATTGGCAGCAAGAAGAGCAAGGAAAGCTATGAGTGGTTTTTCAACTCTATTCTGCCAGCCCTTTCATCTGCTGTTCCATCCATACACCCAAACCACTCCCACTGCTCCTGTGAGCAAATCCACCATGCCTCAGATGAATTTCCCACAAGTCCAACCTGTGTCTGAGAAACAAGTTGGAATGTTTGGAAGTTAAGGAATTCCCATGGACATTAGCAAGGCCTGCACCAAAGGGAAATGCTTCAAGTGTGGAAAACCATGGCCTTGTCTTGAACATGCATGCCCACCACATCCTCACATGTGCTACATTGAGTTCAAGGGAGCAAAGATCTTTTATCAGTCAGCTGAGGAGCTGGCTGAGGCAATAAAGGTGTTACACTTGATCCCGAAGGGTCAAGTGTTGACTCGGCTAAGGACAGAGGATGAGGAGACCTGTCAGTGAACAGCTTACAGGGAGACAAGGATGAAGGTCAGAGCAGAGCGCTCACTCAGATGTAGAGTGAAGACATGGAAAGACGAGACTAGGTGTATTGCTGAGTAGGTCTAAGCTGGGGACTGCAGTATCTACGAGGCTGGTTTATATACCTAGGGAATGCCAAACATAACATGACAAGAAGAAACAAGGAATACACATAGCTGAGGAATCATCTGAGTAAGACGGTGAATAGCGAAAGAGGAGTGATGAGTAAACTAGGAATACTGGTCCGATACAAGAGAATCGGACAGGGAGGGTAAGTCCAAATGACTAACTGGGTACAGGGCAAGGGATAGGGCATAGGGGTCAGGGGTAGAAGAAAGAAAGGAAAAAGAATGTAAGAGAGAATCGTAACAAAAGGTGGTGGAAAAGGATGAGCAGGGTTTTGGCACAGACAAGTAGATACTGGTCATTCTACCTTGTTGAATACTTTGCACATTTCATCTGTACCCTCGACTGGTTTGAATAAATTCTCTATTTTGACCATTGATGAAACAAGTGAATCTGAGACCACCCCTATTTCAATCTTTTCCCATCCAACAACTCTTCCAGTCAAAAGAGATGTTACTATTCCCTTACCTCAATGAGGTTCCTCTGAAGCAGCAGGTTATGATTTGCATGCCGCCAAAAATGCCACCATCCCTGTAAGAGGACAAGCTCTTGTATGCACCAAACTTCATATGGCAATTCCTGTTGGCCATTATGGTCATATTGCGCCACAATCTGGATTAGCTGTTAAAGCCTCATTGACCACCGGAGCTGGTGTCATTGACAGCGACTATAGGGGGGAGGTGAAAGTACTCCTGATCAATCAATCCAATAAGCCATTCAAAGTAAAAATTTGAAAAAGAATAGTTCAGCTTATTCTTGAAAAGATCTCAACCCCTCCAGTAAAAGAGGTGAAATCATTAGATCATACAGAACAAGATCAAAAAGGCTTTGGAAGTACTGGATCAGCCAAAATACAGAGCCATAGGAGAGAAAGTAGAGCGGTTATGTCATATCCTGTGCACCTCCTACCTCCAGACCCAACTCTGGCCCTGTTTCCTCAAACTCTGGTGTGTTCTCAATGAGTGCACACCCTAGACCCTCCGGACCCTGTACTTAGATCATCTCATATTACTGTACTTATGTTCCATTCCTCGCTTATCCTTGTACACTGCCTGTTTCCTCCATAGCCCCTCTGATCCTGTGCTCTGCTTAGGAGCACAGCTTTATTGTTACTACTCCACCTCCAGCTCCAAGTTATCAGTTCCCATACCAGTGCTCCTCCTCCATATATAAGACTCCATACTATGTTGTAGATACCTCAGTTCAAATATCAACTAAGATTCCCCCAGTCTTCTCTGACCCTCTGCTTGAGCCTCGACAGCTCTCCTCTGATCCTCCCTCAACCTTCATTGCTTGCAACAAGGTCACTCTGACCCTTACCCGACCTTTCGTAAATTCAGGGCAACTGGACTTGTGACAGAGGCGCACCACATATGGTGAAGCCAAAGCCCTGTTCGAACTCCAGAGTTCTGGAGTTGTCCCTGGAGATATGTTCTTAACAGGTTAAACACATTCACTCTTTTGTCCATGATCAACAGGTGCAAGAAGTAGATAAATCTCTGGTGGAAGACCTCAAATCCATGACAGATGAAGAGTCCCTCTGGATACTTAGAGATCTCCAGAAGAAGCCATGCTTCAAAAAGGCATCCACAAGATGAAGGGACTGCAACTATTTAGAAATTCCTGTTTTCATAAAACAAGACTTGGGAGCCCAACTAGAAGCAAGAGCGCTGATAGACTCAGGGTGCACAGGATCTTCCATTGGCAAGGAGTACATCAAGGAAAAGGGGTTGGACACCCATGCTCTACCTCGACCCATTAAAGTCTACAATGCTGATGGAACCCTCAATGCCGGGGGAGAAATCACCAAATTTGTGATAGTTGAGCTCCACATCCTAGATCACACAGAGAAAATTGCCTTGGCAGTAACCAACCTTGGCCCAAACTCTATATTCCTTGGCCATGATTGGCTTAAACTTCACAATCCGTCCATTGACTGGACAACCAGGAGAATAGAGTTCCACTGTGAAAACAATCACATCCCTGCATTAGCAGATTGTGAGGATGATGATGAGGAAGAAGAGTATCATTACTTTGAGGGAGACAGGCTATTCCAACTCAATGTCGAGTCTTATGTAAGGAATACTTCCACTGAAATCACAGCCAAAGAATTTGTTCAGAAGAAAAAGAAGACATTTGAAGAAGCAGCACCTTCCTACATTTATGACTTTGCCAATGTCTTCACCAAGGAATCTTTTGACAAACTTCCCCCTTGATGTCCTTGGGACCATGCAATCAAACTTCTCCCAGGAGATCACACTATTGACTGTAAAATGTATCCCTTAGGACCAGGGGAATAGCAGAAGCTAGATGCATTCTTAGAGGAAAACCTCAAATCAGGAAGAATTCATCCTTCTAAAAGCCCCTTTGCATTGGTGTTCTTCTTCATAAAAAAGAAAGATGGATGTCTTTGTCCTGTTCAGGATTATCAAAAACTCAATGTGGTAACCATCCATAACTGATATCCACTTCCTCTAATCAATGAATTGGTGGACAAGCTAAAAAGTGCCTGCTACTACACCAAATTCAATGTAAGATGGGGATACAACAATGTCTGAATGAAGGAAGGAGATGAATGGAAAGCAGCCTTCTGAATCAATTGCAGACTCTTTGAACCACTCATAATGTTCTTCGGGTTGACCAACTCCCCTGCCACATTTCAAACCATGATGAACTCTTTATTCAAGGAGCTTATCGATAAAGGAGTAGTGGTCATCTACATTGATGATATCATGATCTTCACAAAAACCCTTGAAGAACATCGGAAGGTAGTTCGTGAAGTACTAGCTATCCTCTGACAAGAACATTTATACCTCTGGCATGACAAGTGCAACTTTGAAGTTCAAGAAACAGAATTCTTAGGACTTATTGTTTCACAAGACCATGTCAAAATGGAGCTGAAAAAGGTGCAAGCCATTACAGACTGGCCTGTTCCAAAAACATGAAAGGAGTTGTGAGGTTTCATTTCCTCAACTTTTACTGACAGTTTGTCAAAAACTTCGCACAAATCACACACTCTTTAAATGTGTTGATGTCAGAAAAGAAAGAATTTGTTTGGATAATGGAATGCCAGGAAGCAATGGACCAATTAAAATATATGCTTACCTCAGCACCCACTTTGGCAATGCCCATGGATGATGCTCCTTTCCATGTAGAAACAGATGGCTCTGGCATAGGAGTGGGAGCAGTACTGTCTCAGCTCCAAAAAGAGATATGGCACCTAGTCACCTTCATTTCTCACTCTTTCAATGATGTTACATTTGACTTTTGTCTTGACTTGTTTCCACCTTGTTTCCTCTGTTTGTCATTGAACATTAGTCTCCTTGTCCGATTCTCTCGTATCGGGCTCGTAGCTCCACCATTAGTCACCGAGTTCCTTTTGCTATTCGCTGGTTTACTCATATGTTTACCAATCTTTGTTGTTCCCTTGTTGTCTTTGTTTTATCTTGTTGTTTCCCGATATACTATAAAAACCCTTGTAGGTCTACCTGTCCCCTTAACTTAGACCTACTCGGCAATCTACTTGCTTCCTCTGAGTGCCTTCGCTCTGCACTTGACTGAGCACTTTGCTCTTGCCATCGTCCTCTTGCTAGCTGGTTGCTAGGCAAGATCCTCAACCATAAGAACATTGTCGACTAGTTGTCAGACGAACCCTCAACCCTGCCATTTGCAGGCTACATCCCTCCTTCTCGTCTTGTTGAAGCTGTTAGCTTACGACAATCCCTTATCCTCGATCCTTAGCCAAGTCCACGTCTTGACCCTTCGGGATCAAGCATAACAAATGATGTGGAAAGAAACTATCACACAGCAGACCTTGAAATGCTTGCAGTAATCTTCGCTCTGCAAGAATGGCACCATTACCTGTTGGGAGCCTTCTATCCATTTGAAATCCTGGTTGATTATGAGAATCTTGAATTTTTTCAAAAGCCTCAGGATTTGTCTGACTAACAGGCCTGATGGAATCAGCTGCTTCAGGAATATGACTTTACCTTCTGTCACTGGTCAGGGAAGACTAATCCAGCTGATCCTCTGTCCCAGAGGCCAGACTTTGAAAAGGGGGTAAATGCTGATAACAAGCAGCAAACCCTACTTCCTGACTGATATGTTGGTCAATCAGCTCAACTTCACCCTTTCTTCTTCTCCACACCAATAAAAGTTCAAGCTATCCAAACTGACATCCCAACTCAAGTAGCCCAATATCAAACAAAACTTGAGCAACAGGCCAAGGACAGTCTGGCAAAGGAAGGATTGAAATGGCACAGAAAGGAAGGATTGGTACATTGGGAAGATTTGCTGTATATTCCTCCCATTGAAGAATTAAAAGACTGTATCATTCAGGAAAACCATGACCACCCAATCACTGGACATCCTGGAGTAAGACAAACCAAAGACTTAGTCATGACCAAATACTACTGGCCAGGTCTGTGGAAAGACGTTGAAAGATATGTGCAAGGGTGTGATTGATGTCAGAGGGTACAAAACAGAACCAGTCCCTTGCATATCCCCCTCCATCCTAACAAGATACCATCTGCTCCTTGGGAAATAATCTCCATAGACATCATTGGACCACTACCAGAATCACAAGGAAAAAACACTATTCTGACAGTGGTAGACCAGTTTTCCAAGATGACATATCTGTTTCCTGTGTCTTTGTCAATAACTGCAAAAGGGGTGGCAACCATCTTCAGGGACCAGGTATTTAAATTACACTGAGCAACAAAAACATTGCAATGATTGTAACATTTGTAATGTTTGATATATATCTCATAAAGCATTGATGCTAGGCTTATAGTCCCAGAGGATGATAGATAGCCCTTGAAGAGGGCTTTCAGGGGATATATACATTGCTTATGTAATTCCTTCTGGTTAAGACAGTATTCAACAATTCATCAAGGGTACTCATTGCAATATTTTTGTTGCTAACAGCCAGGATTTACAATTAGTATGATGCATATCCTCCTTTGGCCTTGATAACCTCTTGGAACCTTCTGGGCATGCTCTCAATTAAATAATGACACTTCTTCACCTCAATATCATACCATTCTGCTTCCACTCTCTCCCAAAGTTCAAGAACCCCCTTAGGTGACTCTGAATAGTCAGCTAGCCTCCTTTTGAGATAAAACCATAGATGCTCTATGGGATTGAGGTCAGGAGATTGAGGCGGCCACACCATGACCTCAAATCCATTGTCAGCAAACCACTTCTTGGCCTTCCTGCTTGTGTGCTTGAGGTCATTATTTTGTTGAAAGATAATATCATCTGGTGTTTTTCTATGCTTTACCAGAGTTTGCTGGAGTTCATCTTCCAAAATCTGCACATAAAGGTCAGCATCCATCTTACCATCTATCCTGCAGGCCTCTCCAACTCCTTTCCAGGTCATACACCCCCACATCATCAAGGAACCTCCTCTAAACTTCACAGTTCCTTTCACCAATCTATTATTCAAGCCCTCTCTGGCCTTTTTCCATGCCCACTTCTTGCCATCTGACCCAATGCAATTGATTTTGGTCTCATCTGACCATATAACTTGCTTCCAATCATCTATAGTCCAGTCCTTGTGGCTTAAAGCAAAATCCATTCTCTCTCTCCTATGATGTTAGATTAGAAGAGGGCATTTCTTCTTCACCACAGCCTTCATCCCAGCCTGTTTCAGATGACAATGAATTGTTTGGGTAGAGATAGACTGGTTCTTGATATCCTGAAGAGTTTTGGTGACCTGGACTGCATTCTCAGCTTTCCCAGCACCAATAAGTCTAATAGCATGTCATATATCAGTTGGAGTAATGATGGATGGATGACCAGGAGAGGGTTTAGCCAGGTTTGGACAGAGTTTGGCGCAAATTCTACTGATGGTAGAGTGGTTTACACCAGTAGAAAGAGATATTTGATGAGTAGATTGACCCATTTCCAAGAAAGTGATGATTTGATTGGTTTAATCAAGAGAAAGAGATTTCATAATGATAGTAGTGAAAGAAAAGTGGTGTTATGGTTTATTTGTATATGGTTGAATCAACTATACATCACATGACCCATTTCTTACATAATAACCCATGGGAACATAACAAATTTAAATATTATAACATTAGCAACAAAAATGTTGCAATGAGTACCCTTGATGAATTGTTGAATACTGCCTTAACCAGAAGGAATTACATAAGCAATGTATATAACCCCTGAAAGCCCTTTTCAAGGGCTATCTATCATTCTCTGGGACTATGAGCCTAGCATCAATACTTCATGAGATATATATCAAACATTACAAATGTTGCAATTATTGCAATGTTTTTGTTGCTCAGTGTACATGGTACTCCTCAGAAGGTCATCTCTGACCAAGGACCTCAATTTGTATCAAAGTTCATAATGGACTTATACTCTCTCCTGAAAATCCAAGGAAACCCATTTACTGCATACCATCCACAAACAGATGGAAAATCAGAAAGAGTTAACAGTGAGGTCAAAATATATCTCCAACTTTATATAAACCACAAAAAAAACAACTGGGCTGATTGGTTACCAATAGCAGAGTTTGCCCACAACCAAAACACCACCTCTGCCATGGCATTCTCTCCATTCATCCTAAACTACAGGCAACAATCAAGGATTAACATGAATATGTGGAAAGGAGTTCCAAATGAAAAAGCCACAGAGTTTGTTATGTGCATGAAAGAAGTGCAGGAAAAGGCTAAAGGAGCTCTTGAGAAAGCGGCCCAACAAATGAAAAAGAGCTATGACAAACATACTCAACCAGCTCCTGAATACTAAAAGGGAGATCTGGTACTAATTGATGGGAAACATATCTGTTCTGATTGACCAACCAAGAAATTGGAAGAAAAGAAATACAGTCCCTTCAAAGTAGTAAAGAAAGTCAGAGCTTCCACTTATAAGCTCGAAATTCCTACAACCTGGAGAGGAATACATCCTGTCTTCCATATCTCTCACTTATGGCCTTATTGACAAGGGGAATTCCCATCTCAACAAAGATCCCCACCACTTCCACTGGTAGTAGTTGCACAAAAGGAAGAATATGAGGTCAAGGAAGTTGTATATTCCAGAAAACAGAAAGGAAAAACCGAGTACTTAGTATATTGGAAAGGTTATCCTCAGGAAAAACCAACTTGGGAACCAACTTCTCATCTAACCAACGCTCCAGAAGCTTTGAAAAAGTATCATCACAAAAACCCACTCTCTATCCAATCCATGGACAATGACATCTGCGACTGTGACACTTGTCTTTTCAAAGCTCCCCTTTTTTATACCCCTGATTTCAAATCCTTTGCCACTTCCCTTGTAAAATTCCCAATCTCCTACTTTGAGATCCCTCCTGCTGATTTGGAGACTCAGCCCTAAAAAAGGGGTAATGTCAAGATCCTATTTTTACTTACTCTTTCTCTTTCACCATTCACTCTTTGCATATATTCTGTTATGATTTGATCGTACGTGCACAGGACCCCTATTCTTTTTCCTAATGTCCCCTCTGGTTCATCACTGGAACCGCCACCCTAGTACCACTGGACTGTCCACAACTACAATGGCCACCCTTGGTCCTCAGGTATTCCCCTGACTCCACCCTCATACCTAACCCTTGGACATCCTCTCTAAACCTGGCACTTGTCCGTGTCTACCCTGACACCCATCCATGTCTACTCTGACACCCGTCCATGTCTACCTCGACACCTATCCATGCCTACCCAGCACCTGTCTGCTCCCACCTGGCATCTGCCCCTGCCTACCCACCTGGCACAACCTGCTGACAGATTACGCCCATGCCACTAAAGGAACCCCCTGTGACTCTGTCACACCTTTTTATTGCTCTGTCATATTCCATGACAATCTTTCCTTTGTCATTCTTGCTTAGTCTCTGAACTCTAGAACCCCTCACCCGATCCTTTGTTATTGGCCTCATGTCTCTTTTACTCATTGCTCCTCTTTTGCCATTTGTCCTCTGACTCACTTGATTCCTCAGCTTCATTTACTCTTGATTACTCTCTGTTTATTTCCCTTTGGTTCACACTCTGTATATAAACCCACCTTGTAGGTATACTGTTCCCTAGCTTAGACCTACTCAGCAATATACATTGTCCCTTCCTCTATGTGTCTTCGCTCAACACTCGACCGAGCACTTTGCTCTTGCTCTCATCTCCTTGCTAGCAAGTCACTAGATGAGACCCTTGACCTTGAACTATTGTCGGCTAGTCGCCAGATGAACCCTTGACCCTGCAAGTCGCAGGCTACATCCCTCGTCCTCGTCTTGCTGTAGCTGCTCACTGACAGCTCCTCTCATCCTCAATCCTTAAGCCGAGTCCACATCTTGACCCTTCAGGATCAAGCATAACATATTCACTATCTTCGTTTTACTCTTCACATCACACACTATCTAATTTCTGCCTTACTTCATGTAGTCACTCTATCAGGGTAAAGGGTAGTATATGGGTATATAAACCCCCTCTTGTCTTAGGTAGTCTTCACGCTTGGTATTCATTCTCTTTCAGCTTCTCTTGCAGTTTGCTTGAGTTGATCCCTGATATTACCCAGATCAAGTTCACAAATGGGAACACCATACAAAAGCACTGTATAACCCCTTCAACATGGCCACAGTTCTATCACAGAAAGTTATCCAGTTCCCCCACTGTGAGTGCCATATGTACATGCATAAGCACTGCTCAACTCCTTTGTTATAAGCAATTCCTGATGACCACATAGTATTTATTGGTCCAAGTGATTCAGAGTATGCACAAAGTGCCTTCACCACCAACTGCATGCCACATGGAAAGAGAATCTGGAAGGACCTGCTGGGTGTTCAAAAGTTCACAAATGATATTGTGCAGACAGAGGGATTCCCTCCATATGCACCCCTCTCACCTCCTAGTATGCAATGAGCTTATTTGCATCTCAACAGTGGAACCCTGCATGCTCCTTATGTATAGCATGACACCAGTCATGCTATGCTTGTCAAGAAGCATGTCATGGTAGTAGCTAGACTCCCCATGTCAAACAGGCTCACTGCACATGAAGTTACAAGGAGGTTGAAGTTTGACCCTGCATTATTGGCCAGAATATTGTGTGAACACATCAACTGCAGAATGTAGGTCTAGATCTTGATCTACCTATGCTTTCTCATCCTTTCATCAGAGGAAAAAGAATTCTGAGTGCATATACAGATGACTGGCCATTCTCAGTCAAACTCATAGGTGCGCTGTCAGTTCCAACATCTCTTGCCTCCTTCATTTGTTGACCCTACTCATCTGACAATTGTTCTAGGTCCTGTGGCAAGCTTCCTTCATGGGCAAGATGGCTGATCTTGGCTGAACAGATCCTGACTTCTTTGCTGATGAAGAGGAGATGGACATTTTATAACACTGTTGCAAGATACCATGTGTGCATGTGTCCTTCCACTGCATATTCAATTAGCATTTCATTATTTTCACTTTTCTAGGGCTCATGGCTGATTCTCCTGGGTCATTCTTCATTCTGACACTTGATATTGATCTTATGCAGCATACTCATCAGCTTATGGGAAATTGTTATCATGTGGAATGTGAACAGGTGGTGGGTTGGTGCATTGACCAGTAAGTATTTGCTTCTGCCATTCACTGTGATAGAGTTCAAGAGCACCTTTTCCACCAGTGATGATAAAGATCACCTCACAACAGTGTTCAATGTTATGTATCATGCTCAGACTGTGCATACCAGTGATATATTACATGCACTTGAATTGATGGAATAGCTAGGATTGATACAGCCTCCCATATACCTACTGTGGCTGTTCTCTCCCTGGTATGACATTGGGTCAGTGATTGTGCAATGCCCTTGCTTAGCATCCCCCTTGTCCAACTAGTGAACTAGATGTCCTTCAGCCACTGTATACTGCCTGTTATGCTTGATCCTGAAGGGTCAAGTGTGGACTTGGCTAAGGAATGAGGACAAGGGGAGCTGTCAGCAAATGGCTACAGTGAGATGAGGACAAGGGATGTAGCCTGCTCCAAGCAGGGTCAAGGGTTTGCCTAGTGGACAGCTGGTGAGTGGTCGAGAGGTCTGCCCAACAAATAATCAGCAGGAGACAAGGAGCTGTTAGCAAACAGCTACAGTGAGACAAGGACAAGGGACATAGCCTGCTCCAAGCAGGGTCAAGGGTTACCCATTAGGGTCAAGGGTTTGCCCAGTGGACAGCTGGTGAGCAGTCAAGGGGTCTGGCTGACAAATGGTCAGCAGGAGATGAGGGTCAGAGTGGAGTGCTCACTCAGGTGTAGAGTAAAGAGAACTAGGTATATTGCTGAGTAGGTCTAAGCTAAGGATAGTGGTACCTATGAGGCAGGTTTATATACCAAGGGGAAGCCAAACATAACATAACAGGGGACAACAGAGGACATACAATGCTTGGGAATTGTATGAGTAAGTGGGTGAATAGCAAAAGGCAAGTGATGAGTAAAGGGCGGAGCACAAGTCCAATATGAGAGAATCAGATGAGGAGACTAAGTCCATATGAGTAAGCAGGGTAGAGGGTGAGATAAGACATAGGGGTCAGGGGTTAAGACAAGAAAAGAGAGAAAAACGTGAGTGAATCATAACACTGCCACACCTGGCAGTGACTGCAATGCCATCTATCCCATGCATAATCAGAGTGCATCTGAGTGCACATGAAAGCAGAGATGGCAAAGGCTGAGCAATGATGGCACCAAGAGGCACTGAATGCCCCTGGACAGGGAGAAGGACAAGTCTGCTGTGTTACCATATGACTGCTGTTAGGTGGGGGCCTATGAGCTTACATCTTTCTATCCTGTTCCAATATGGGTTTGGTCTGCATCTTGTGTCAGTGTGCTATTCATTGTAAGGAATGGTATATGTGTGACAGTGAGTTTTTTTTTTTTTTTTTGGTCTTGGAGCATGGCTGGCCTATTGACAGGTGTATATATAGAGTGTGGGAGGTTATATGGCAGCATGCACAGATGCAGTTAATGGCAGATATTGGGTTGCAAGCCCAACTTGAAGATCCCATCTAAGATCCATATTATTTTGTAGAAGACTATTGAATCCACTAGATGTGTCTAAATGTCAGAACAAGTCCTGATACAAAGTTCAATAATTCTTAATGGGATGTTTCACAGCTAGAGATTCTGGTTCACCATCATGGCAATCAATCTGTCAGAATACACAAATGAGTGCATAGCTGCAGTCTGTCTCAACATGGTTATCAGACACATCATACTGTATACCACCAATTCCTTTGTAACATTATTCTATGATATGCATCTTCCTTTATCTCTTTATTTCTTTGTTTTCTCCTTTCATCTTTATGCCACCCTCTTTGTACAGTTAGTGGTATGACAAGTATATTTAGTTTATCCCATAGTTGGTCACCTCAGTTCATTTGTCCCATGCAATGACTGAGGTGAGTATCACTTACAATACGGTTACATTGCCTGTACTTATGATTTACCTAGTGTGCTTACTTGCAGGTAATATACTTAGTCTGTTTGTCCCATGCAATAACTGAGCATGCTTACTTGCAGCCATCCTGTTCCCACACTGCTTCTCATAATCTTATATGATCACTTGTCCAAGCATCTAGGTTATCAATCTGGGTCAGCAGTGGTTGATAGGTAAGTACCAATAGCATCTCTTATCTGGTTGACTCATAAAAAGTGTTTCACAAGCTCCTCACCAATAATGTCCTTGATGGCATCATTAGAGGCCAGGTACTGCCTTGTCTCACCAATGTCCAAAGCCATGCATTTTGTGATACCCATTGTTTCCCTCTCCATAACTGACATATGGGCAGCCATCCAAGAGATATCACAGGAATAGATGTTCCATCAATAGATATGATCTCAAAATTACATGAGGAAGGGGATCTCATGTTCATGAGGCAAATAGGTGCCTCCCAGTTTTCAACACCCCAGTAAACCCACATGCCTCCCAACCATCTACCATGTGAATATAGGAAACAGAGAGAGGAAGCATACATGCAATCATGGAAGGGAGATGACACATGAGACCTGTCAGGATATGATTTCTTGGCCTATGCCCCTATTTCTTTTTCTATGCATTATGCCTTTCTTTCATCTCTGTTATCTATTTCTTGTTCCATTCCTAGTCCAGACCACTCCCTGTGACATCATAGCTTTGGTCAGCATTGTGTTATCACTACATCATATCTATGTCATTCCATTCCAGGGTTCAGGGCTTATTATAGGGTCTAGGGTTGGTTCAGGGTTCATTATGCTTTGCTTCCATTTTTATGCTTCTATCCCATACCTATGCCTTCCTTTCACATTCTTATCTATTCTATGGCCTTCTTTGGTATTCTATGGTTATAGGGTTTCTCTTAGGGTTTAGGGTATGTAACACATGTATTGTAGTATTTAACCAGTACTCATAGGATGTACCTACTCATACTTGGAATTCTCATCCTTTGGCTCTTTTCTTCACCAGATGCTAGTCATCACAGGCTTTCCTTTGCCTCACTTTGAGTCACTGAGGATTGATCCCTGATAAGACCAGACAGGAAGGTGGACTTGACAGGCATAAGGAACTCTGAGCCATAAGTGAACATGCCTTGTGATTCCCCATGTACCAAGATGTGCATATGAGCATCACTTTCACCTATTGTTTATATCAGGATATTGATGCCCACATAATGCACTTGATTACTTACAGCTGTCTAGAGCCAGCCTGGGGGCAAATGTAGCCCTCAGACCATGCTTGCTTGCAATATTATAAAGTCTCACAAGTGTGAACAAGGGAATCCACAGCCTCTAGTGGAGACATAGCTTACTTTGTGTCAAGGGGTTGGTTTCTTTCTGTTCCCATTGCTAACTTGCTCTCTCTCTGCTTTTGCAAGTAATCTTTTACTTTATTTCTTTTTTCAGCTCAATGATGGCAGATGGCATGTCCATCCATCCCAACTTATCATGGATGGATACTGATTCCAGTGAGTGCACCTGCACATATCCATACCACAGATCTCACCAACAATCAACTATCTAGCATTTCCACTTATGTTTGTTTCTCTCTCACTTCTGCCCCTCCCCTGAGACATGTGCCAATGTCAGATCCCTTGTTAAGGAACATGAATGTCAGCTTGCTGCCATCTATGGCCAAGTAGAGCATCTTAGAAAGCATCTCACTGACATGGAATGTCTCTAGGCTCAAACCAAAGATGTGCTTGTCAAAATTAAGTGAATATAAATGTGAAGGCAAAGATTCTATGGTAAAGCACCTGTCAAAAGTAGATACATGATCTAATTAAAGCAAGCATGATTGCTGGACAGGTCAAAGTAGTGGCTACCTTTCCAGAAATTATGATGATTTGCCCAGTTTTCTATATATTTGTCTGTGTGAAGCACAAAGGAAGCTCTTTCCCCCTTATAATCAAGGTTGAAATGGGTAGTTTCTGCAGAGCAGAAGACCACTACATCTCCACTGGTTATTCCCAACACCAGGCCTTGCTTAACCAAGACTAACTCTCCTCCCTCAAAGTCACCAACAGGAATAACCATGCAAACATTTTTGTCCATGGAATCCCTATGACCATCTGAACAAATGTTCAAATTGACAACCAGGGATAAAAAGGGAGGCACAGGACCCTCATACCCCCCTGGAAGTGAGTTGCATAAGCACATTAACAACTTATAATCTTCTTGAAGATGATCTGCCATCTACAAATATCCATAATAAACTTCACAAAACTAGTAGATGTCTGAATACTTACCAACTTATGTAGTTGCCCACTTGAAAATGGTATCAAAAGCTTGAAGTAGCTTATGATATCTCTCATGATGCTTAAACATCTCCACTGATCTATATGGTGTCATTTGTGTGTGATTGGTGTGTGCTTTGTTATATAGCTGAAGCCTGTGAGGATGGATATCAGAAGGGGCATCAATCCCCTTAAGAAAGATTGTGTTAGTATACCAGGGAAGGCTTACAAGTTAATACTCACTGTCAGAGCATATCTATGATGGAATAATAAGTAGCTTCAAGTGACTTTGGAGCCTTCTTTGAGATATCCCTATGGGTAAGCATAAGTATACCATCAAATGCACCAGTGAATCTCTCAGTAAGAGTCTTTTTTAAGTGAAGTGGTATTTGGCTTGACACAAAGACCATCAAACTCCCATCTCTATTCCTTATGTCAAAAGTTTGTCTACCTTTAGATTAGTACAGAAAAACAAATAACATATTTGCTACTTACTGTGACATTTTATTGACAGAAACCTTAAGATAGGAGCCAGTAGCTTTGAATCCATCCAAATAAAAGGAATCAAACTAGTTCAAGCTTAGTACTTTTTAGATATAATAAACAAGGTATACCTTTTCTTGTAGTTGATATAAGTCATGAACCTCTGTTCCCTTCAAGGCAAGATATCTCTCATGTTGTGTCCATCTGATATTAGCCTCCCCTGTCAGATTACCCCTGGGGCTACACTTATTTTTCTCATGATGAGAATCAAAGTTGGTTTGAATCTTGAAGAAAATACTTGATTCTTTGGGGTCTGGGAATTGGAACAAGTGAGCCAGTAAGCCACCCTGAGTATTGATACCCAAATTGGCCTTTTCTATCACTAAATGATCCCTGAGAATGTTATTTTGGAAACAGATACTCCAAGCTTCTTGATTTCTTTCTGGTAAAGCAAAAAAAACTTGCCTTTGATTACTTGACAGTATTTGATAAAGCTAAACAATCTGTTAACTTACCCATTTTTAACAGAACCAAAAGGCTTGTCAGTGATAGTTGGGTTGGTACAGTCAAGATAGGCTGAAAGATGATAGAGCTTCATAAACTCCTGGAAAAACATGCCAGGTCCTACTGTGATGGGCATCAATTGTCACAAATGATCAATCACAGGGATTATATTATTTATGATTATATTTGGAGTTTCTGATTCAGCTCTGAGTGCAACTTTTCTAAGGAAAAGAATTATCACTTACTACATGTTGATGGATCCCTTAACATCTTTCCCACCTCCCAGGGTGCTTGAGCATCCAATCCAACTACTGCTGTTCTTAAGTCCATTGCAGCAATTAGAAACAGAACATAAAAAGTTCCACCATTAGCAAGATGTGCAAATTTATGCCCAGTGTGAACCCATTTGTAGAAGGTTGAGCATGAGGGACTACCCTCTAGCTCAGAGACCTTGTTATGAAAGATATCATTGAGATCCTTCAAGTTTGTAGTAGCTATAAGGCTGCAAGTAATTCAATAGCATATATGAATCATCTAGTCAGAAGAACTAAGCTAGCATCTCAGCTCTGACATTTCATCACTAACTGAATATGACCTAGCATTAAAGGAAAGTTGCTAGCAGTCTTGCTTTGACATCTTTGGACCATGGCAGAAAGTGAGTCTCTAACAGCACACTGCCACTCAACCATGCCAACCTTCAATTCTTTAACCCATAAGGTTGTATTGTCAAGGCTGGCACCAGCAAGTGAAGCAATAAAGGAGTGAGCAGTGTGGTTTCCAGAGAGCACAGTGTTCACAGTCTGAACAAATCGGGAATGACACTTCAGCATTGATGAGTGCCCCAGCTTTCTTGTGTGTGTGCAATGATACTCCTCCTCTTAGAGAAAGTTGTTTCCTGGCAGCATGACTAGCCACTGCAGCATCTGCTAGGGCTGGGTTATCAGGAGATTCTGACTCCAAGGGTTCTCCTAGCAGATATAGTAGCTCTTGATCTATATCTGAGTTGTTTTCAAAGTCAGCCATGATTGCTCTATGGTCAGAGGTGGTATCGGACTCAGAATTTGGGTCAGAATCTCCAAGCAGGGCTAGTAGCTCTTCATCAATGTCAGAGTCAGCCATATTAGCATCAATGTCACAAGTCTGTGGGAGGTCAGCACTGGAAGACTAAAAGTCCTGATGCTAGCACATACTAGGGTAGCATTAGCCATATTAGCATCAATATCACAAGTCTGCAAGAGGCCAGTGCAGTTTGACTTTAAGGAGGTCCTGAGAGTTGTTGGTAAAGGGTTGCTGCTTGGGAATAGTACTGCTTGCAGCAGTTGTGCAAGATCAACAGCCTCAGGATCAGGAGGTAAGTGTTGAAGAGCAGTTAAAAGGAGATATACATGAGATATGCAAAGCATGAGTTCAATAGTGGGATCCATGACAGTGGAAGTTTGAATGGCAGCTGGAAGACCCATGAGAAAATGTCTCATGTGTTGGACTGACAGTGGGCTTGGACTGCATTATGTCAGCACAACACAGCACCAATCAGATATTCATATGCAGGGTATCTAAGAACAGCATAGATGGTACACATATTTATAATGTTAGTGCTGGTAAGCAATGTGCTCTCAACTGACTTAACAAAGATAGCATCAGTGCTGTTAATTCTGACAGATTTACCATTCATTGCATAGATACTAAGATGCAGCATGCAACAAGTTAACTGACAATCCTTGCTCAAATGAAACACCACTGACATATCTCCTAGCTTATTCATGCTTGGGGGGGGCAGTGTAACCACATGGATCCTGACAAGAAAAAGTCATTTAATTGAGCACAATGGGATAACCTACAGCAAAGTAGTGTATAGCAGCTTGAGTTGAGCAATCACCAATGTGAATGTGAGTATAGCAGCAGCACCACCTATTTGAAAAGTTGAGTTACACCACCAGACAGTTACTGGAGATACTACCTATGTCGGCACACATCTCCTTCATTCCCTGAATGCACAATATGTTATGTTTGGTTGGAATGTTGAGTATAGTGAAATACCATGCCAGGTTCAAGGCTAATTCCTCCAGAGTTGAATGTGATACCTTTGCCAATAAAGGCAAGTGGTCTGTCATTGGTATTAAAAGCCCCATTGTAGTATCTAGAACAGGTCAGTAAGGGTCTACAAATCAAGGATGCACATCTTGAGAAGTCTGGCAGGCTCATTGGTACCCTTGGTCATAGAAAGGAGTGTTTGCTATTATGGCATGAACAAGGCCATCCACTCAGGACCTGGCCAGTAAGACCTACCATTTCCTTTTTGGCAGCTCAAGCTAGTGAAAATTTAGTTTTGAACTGACTATAGTGTGCATCTCATATTTTCATCATGGACAATGACCTCCATGTTGCTAGGCCTTTGAGCACTTTTCAAGCCTTACTGAAAGCCTAAGTAATTTATTACAATGAGCCACATAAACACAGGCATGTGCTTACCATGGGCATCACAATATTTGCAGGCAGCTCCATGAGCTGAAAAAGAACACATGAGCAATGTAGAGACATGCAGGATTATCAGCTTACAATGTGAGCAAAGTTTTGAGCATTGGCATAGATTACACCATGATTCCAGTCTGCTGAGTTTGATACAGGTAAGAGTTGGGGTTTCTCTGGGGTAGGTTCCTTCTTACAAGGATCAAAGGGGGAGGGTGGGACATTTTCAAAGTGAAGCCATATGGCACTAAATGGGCAGCAATGGCTGCTTTGCTATGAGACAAAGTCAACAACTGATAATCAAGGAATCACATCTGCTGCAGATCTGTCAAAGCATTGATGATTGCCTCAGAAATGCCTTTTCCAGGGGCCTTGATACTCTTGACCTTGATACTCTTGACACTGCTCCCAACAACCTTTCAGATAGTTTTATGGTATGCATCGCCCTTCTTGGCCCCAAATGCATCACCAAGCAACACAAGTATGGTGACATCTGTTTTGCTGCTTGCACCATAAAACAAGTGGGACATACCTACAGTGGCAAGCTTTTTTTGATGGTGGGAGGGTTCCCCATAGGGTGGTGGGATTGACATTTGAGACAATGTTCTGGGTGGGGTTGGTTTGGTTGAGCAGGATGATGTATGCTTTGGAGGGCATTGATTGGATGAGTGCTGGTATGTATCACTGCCCAGGAAGTCAGCACATGCAGTACCATCATTGGGTTTCAGATATCTCAATGAGTGTCAAGGAAAAGGTGTACTTGCAGTGTGGCAAAACACATACAAATTTAACACAGTCAGTGTATCTTTCAGGCTGCATCATTCCATTCCAGTGTGAGTTGTGTGCACCTAATGCCTTACTGATTTGATGAATGACAGTGGATCACTGTGAGCTAATGGCATCAAGCACAGCACCACTCCTTGATCATACTAAATGGAGTAAAACCTACAACTTTACTCTTGGACCATCCAGCCAGATAGTGTAGAGTTCACAAAGGTTAGTAGCTTCACTTCAACTGTCAATCCAAACATTCTATTTCACTGAAACATTTTTTCAGATGTTCTTCTCTAAGGCTTCCAACAAGAAGAGGGTTGCTGCACTGTGCAAAATGTGCAATCATCATGTGGCCTTGACAAAAGAGTAGAGCCTCAGACAGGACAGGTGAGTCTGGGAGAGACAACATTAGACAGGCCATACTTACATCCAGACTAGATAGCTCTACACACTGTATTGCCTTTAATAATGCCAGTTAAAGTGGGAACCTTGATTCCCTCCCAAATCACCCCATTCTGAGCAACACAATGACTGTCCTAGCAATAGCATTGTTATCCATTTCAAATCTGAGCTGCTGCATAAATGAGCTAGTATGTGAGTATGCTCAGCAGTCATCACAAGAGTGATAGAGCACTATATTACCTAGTATGCAAGTATGCTAGGTAACTGTGTAAGCTACAAAACGAATCTGAATGCAGAGAACATACAGTGACTTCCAAAATTGAGTCAATGTTTTGAGAATTTGGAGTATTTGTTATATAGCTCAGGAACAAGAACAAATAGAACCAAAGTGTAAGTGAGTGAAAGATAGTATGCACCCTTAGCTATGTGTCAGAAGTAGAATTATGTAATTTGAATAAGTATCCATGGAGATATAGTCAATCCAAATTTACAAGTCATTGACTCAATTTTGTAACTATGTATCAAATCTATAGAATCAGCCAATTCTAGTACTTTGTATGACCTCCTTTTGCCTTGATTACTGCTTGGATCCTCCTAGGCATGCTCTCAATCAAGTTCTGACACACCTCTG
>JBBPMH010000129.1:0-55945 GCA_038090235.1 Pulveroboletus ravenelii | reverse complement strand
AGATTCAAAGAGAAAGAGAATATGAACTCTAGTAGAGATAAAAATGGGCTTTATGGTGAAGTAGGGTTGGCTGGGTGGTATTTCTGCTCTTTATAGTGTCCAGGGTTATGTAAGTTACATAATGAGATAGGGTTGAAGCACAGCATCTATCAAAACATTATGTTATTTACCAAAAGATAACTAATAACATCATGCTCAAATAAGTGTCCCAATGACATGTCATTTTGAAATTATTATACCTCAGTGCCATGGTAACCAAATCACATGACTAAGGGCTCATCTTCAGGGTCAGAGTAAGGGCTATTGATGACCCTGCAAGGATCAGAGCTGATACATTTTGGTTCTTCTGCAAATGTCAAGTCTTTTCAAAATGGCCCAACATTGGGACACTTATTTGAGCCACTGTAGTCATGAGGGTGTTATTGATGACTGAAATGTCAAATCCATCACCTGTGTCAGCTTTTAGCTCATCATGCCATTGACAGCAGATGTGGGCAGCATAGGTAATGACTATGCAGTTACCACTTGCTATGACCCATTGTGAGTGGCTTTCCAGATTCCAGAAGAATGTGGCAAGAGCATCAATGTGCTTGTCTGGCCATACCACTTTCTTAAGGTGGTAGAGAAAGAATACATGAGCCTGAAGAAACTCCCTGAACAATAGGGATTCGTCAGGGCATGCATTCTTTGATGCTTTGATAGATGCTACTGGGTGGAGGGTAAGGATATTACTGGAGCTAGACAGCCCAAATGCATCATTGGCATCTGACCTAAGGTTCCTTGCCATATCATGGCAGCCCTATGGGGTGAAGTACCATAGCTTGACCTATTTGAAACTTGCTAGCTTCTAGAGGGCATACTGTGAGGGTCTTTGGACTATTATACTAGGGGGTGCCTGTCTAGCAGTGAAGTTGCTTAGCTCTCCTTCTGGCTGCTTATCTATGACAGGCTTATCCACTATTCTCTTGAGCTCTGGCTCCTCCTCTTTGTGTTTGCATTTCTCATGCTCTGCTACCTGTGCTGCAGCTAGCTGCTATTTATTATAGGAGTCAGTAGCCTCCTATGGTTGCAAACCCCTTTTCTCACCCATCCAAGTGTCCATCTAGTGTCCTAGTCATGTCTAGAGTCTGTCTATACTATCTTGAGATTAGTCCATTTTGTCTTTCTTATATTTGCTCTCCAGACTCTACTATCCAGTTCCAGACTCATACCTATCTGTCTAATCTAGTCCAGGTTCACCTGCCAGATTGTTTATTTTTATCTATTTTGTATTGGTTCCTTTGTATTTTTGCCCCCTCTTATGTTTTTAACTATGATACATTGTTTCCTTAATGTTCTAATGCTGAGAATTGAGTGTCCCTTCATAGGGTCTCATGTGTTACCATAGTTACTAAGTCCAGGGAATGCTCAGACTATAAAGAATATGTATAGAGATCTTGAATCTCATCAACTCTCTCCTCATTGGTCACCATCATTATCAGGACTGGAAATTCTTTTGCTTTCTCTCAGTTCCTTTCTGTTTTTATTAGATTAGTTGTCAATCAATGTATAGGTAGACCTTCTCTGCAGACACTTGACAACTTGTTCCTGATTTGTATCACTACCTTTAGCCATGGGAAACCAAGTTCTCAGATTCTGTGCATGTCTAGCTGGAATATTTCTTGCATTAACACATTATTTTGACCAAGGCTGGCTTTCTTGCAGGCATCCAGCAGTTCAACAATCACATTCAACAAGTATCAATGAGTTTGGGCCCAACAGCTTTCTCCAAGATTGTTAACAGGTGGAACACCTCCCCAATTGGTCTCATGACTTACTAGATGCAACCTTGTTTACAAGACCTTCAAGGGTAATTTGTCTGTCTCTGACTATACCACTATTTTCCATCTCATTCTTATTCTCTGCAGACATTGGTGAGTTTGGGTTTAACAATGTTCTCCAAGATTGTGAACAAGTAGAACACCTCCCTCATCAGCCTCATGACTTACTAGATGCTACCTTATTTTGGAAGATAAGTCTGTCTCTAGCTATACTGCTATCCCTCATCTCACTCCCATTCTCTGCAGACATTGGTGAGTTTAGGGGAGACAGCTGTTTCCAAGATCATTAACAAGTAAAACACCTCCCTGATTGGTCTTATAGCTTACTAGACACCATCTTATTTACAAGACCTTGGAAGGTATGTAAGTCCATCTCTAGCTATACTGCTATTTTCCATCTCACTCCCATTCTCTGCAGACACTTGAGCAAGGTTGTCAAGAATGTATCTCCAAGGGTAACTCTGGAACTCCAGAGTTTGGACAGGGCTTTGGCTTCACCATATGTGGTGTGCCTTGTCACAAGTCTGGTACCCTGAATTTATGAGGGGGTTGGGCGAGGGTCAGAGGGACCTTATTGCAAGCAACAAAGGTCAGCAGAGGTCAGAGGAGAGCCATCAAGGCTCAAACAGAGGATCAGAGGAGACTGGGGAATCTTAGTCAATATTCAAACTGAGGTATCTACAACAAGTTATGGAGTCTTATATATAAAGAAGAAACACTGGTATGAGAACCAGTGACTCAGAGCTGGAGGCAGGGTAGTAACAACAGAGCTGTGCTCCTAAGCAGAGCACAGGATTGGAGAGGCTATGAGAGAAATGGGCAGTGTACAAGGTAAGCGAGAAATGGAACATAAGTACAGTAAGATAAGATGAGCTAAGTATAAGGTCCAGAGAGTCTAGAATGCACACTTGTTGAGAACACACCAGAGTTCAAGAGAAACAAGGCTGAAGTTGGATCCAGAGATTGGAGTTGCATGGGATATAACAAAGGTGCTGTGAGAGAACAGATCCTAGGGAGTTAGTGTTACACTTTATCCTGAAGGGTCAAGTGTGAACTCAGCTAAGGGCTGAGGACAAGGGGAGCTGTCAGCAAATGGCTACAATGAGATGAGGACAAGGGACATAGCCTGCAATGAGCAGGGTCAAGGGTTACCCAATAGGGTCAAGGGTTTGCTCAACAGACAGTTGGCGAGTGGACGAGGGGTCTGCCCGACTAACAGTCAGTGTTATGATTTGATCATATATGCACAGGACCTCTATTCTTTTTTCTAAATGTTCTCTCTGGCTCATCACTGAAACCGCTACCCTAACACCACCAGACCACCCACTACCATGATGGCCACCCTTGACCCTTGGGCACTCTCCCGACTCCACCCTTATACCTAACCGGTATCTGTCTGTGCCTACCTGACACCTGTCTATGCCTACCTGGCACTCATCTATGCCTACCCGGCACCTGTCTCTGCCCACCTAGCACAACCTGTCGACAGGTTACACCTACACTGCCACAGGTATCCCTTGTGACTCAGTCACACCTTTCTAGTTGTTCCTTCGTATTCCTTTGCATCTTTCTCTCTGTCATTCTTGCTTAGTCTTCAAACTCTAGATCCCTTCGCCCGATCCTCTTGATCGACCTCATGTTTCTCTATTACTCATTGCTCCTCTTTTGCTATTCATCATCTTACTCATCTGATTCCTAAGCTCTGTTTATCCTCTGTTATTCCATGTTTATCCTCCTTTGTTCACACTTTGTATATAAACCCACCTCATAGGTATTATGTCCCTTAGCTTAGACCTACCTTACCTTCGTCTCCTTGCTAGCAAGTCACTAGGCAGGACCCTCGACCTTGAACACTCATCGACTAGTTGTCAGACGAACCCTTGACCCTGCTGTCTGCAGGCTATGTCCCTCATCCTCATCTTGTTGTAGCTGTTCGCTGATAACACTCCTCGCTCTCAAATCCTTAGCTGAGTTCACGCTTTGACCTTTCGGAATCAAGCATAACAAAAGGTCTAAGCTCTACAGTCATGACTAGCACCATCTAAGTCGTCCCCACTCCACTCTGCTCCCTCTGACCTGATGACCTCTATCCCTCTGACACTACCCATGGAACACCACACCTCCTTTGTCCACGTCCCCCTCTCCCCGGTCATGGAGCAACCGGAAGACTAAAACCTTGTCCACAGGTTCACATCATTAACCCTCGAACCACTGCAACTTCCTGACAACCAACCTCTGCCTGCCTTTGAGAAACCCTTACCCCACTGGCTGACTAAACCTCTGACACCACAAACTACCAAACCCCACCACCCCCAACCTCTCACTGTCAACAAACCCTGCACAAATGACCTCTGCATCAGAAAGCTAACCCCCAGAGAACAAAAATGTTGTTTCGAGAAGAAGCTATGCTTCTGATGCCATCAACCAGGACACCATTCCGGGAAATGTCCTGCCTTCTCCCAACCCACTGCTCCCTGACCCAGATACCCATCGGGGAAATGTCCTATCTGCTCCTACCCTGCCATCTGCGATCAAGGAAATGATCGATACCTAGTCAGCCCTCTCTTGAACACCCCCATTCATAACCAGGGAACCACGACCATTGACACTCACCACTTGGGAAAGCTCACCCTAACTGAATGAGAATGCTGTTTCAAGAACAAGCTTTGCTTTCACTATTGCCAATATGGACATATGTCCAACCAATGTCCAGCCTTTCCTAGTCAAAGGAAATGAACAGCTGGCACCTTGTTGAAGCATTTCTTGTGTTCTCCCCCCCACACTCATTAACACTCACATCAATCACCCTGGTCTCCATCCCCTCTGAAGTCGTTGCCCTGATCATGACCACCCATCGTCACAGACAGCCCTGAAACTGCATCCCAGGAAAACCTTGACCCCCCCCCCTGCCAGTGGTTGACAGCCCTTCCCATTGGCAGCTCTTGCTAGAGCAATCCATTTATCCTTTTATCAGAACTCTCAACTAGCCATCTCAAGCTGTACCTCACTGGGTCATCCCTTGGATACCTCTTCTACCAACCTCACACCACCACCTGACTCACCGCTCTGATCCCCTGCCATGTCCAATGCCCAACACCTACACCTTGTCCCACACTAGATGACCCAGACCCCTTGTTCCTTTCACTTGACTACACACTCTAGCAAACCCTGAAACCTCGACCAGCCATTGCTGGATCTTTCAACAATCCATCACCAGACCCTGATAGACTCCGAACTGGCTGCAGTATAAACGGGACTACTGGCCATCACCACTGGCCTTTACCTGAACACCCTGACCCCTGAAACTTGACACTCATGACTAACCACTGTTAGGTCACACCCGCCAACTACCTGCTAGGCAGAATATGAACTGGCCACAGTATAAATGGGACCATCAGCCATCACTGAACCTGAAACCCTGAACCCTGATTGCCAACCAAACGTTGTGCAAACCCCTGACCCTGACTGGCCATTGCCAGACCAACCTTGAACCCTGACCCCTGAACTGGCCACTAGTATAACTGATACTTGAAACCCATGACTAGCTAGGTCACAACCACCGACTAGTTGTCGTGTGGATAATGTGATTAGGCACCCCTTGTTCTAGACCAGTAATAGCTGGAACCCCCAACCCTTGATCAACCACTGTCAGATTAAAACCTTGGCTGTCGACTACCATCAAACAGCAAACTCGATCCTGTTAGGCACCTCTGACCGTCTTTGGAACACCTTGACGTTTTCTACCAAACAACACTCTGGGTAGAATATCTTGGTCCCCTCGACACCCCTGCCAAATAAACACCCTGGCAACCATCTTGATCCTGTTACCCTCAGGACTCTCGAAACCTTGCTGCCCACAGGAAACCCAGATCGACCCCTGCTGGCTACTGCCGAGCAGAAATCTTGCTACTCGCAAGATACTTGTTAAACACACTTCATTCTTGCCGTCTACAAGGAAACCCCACTTGATGGACAACCCTGTTCCTGCCATTCACAGGAAAACCCCTTGCTAAGCCTCCCACTGGACGAGGATTGGCCTTTATGGCATCACCACAATGTGGCTAAACTAGTCAGCCTTCACAGCGACACCATCACCTCCTTGGTAACACCATGATGTGTTTAAACTATTGGGAATCGTCTTTCTGTTTTACAGAAACCCCACTCCTGCTGTCCACAGAAACACCTATCATCTAGGTCTTATCAGCCTTGCCCCAAAATGATCCCCTGCCTAGGTCTCATCAGCCTTGCCCAAATTGATCCTATCGTCCAGGTCTTATCAACCTTGCCCAAACTGATCTTATCGTCCTTGTCCAGATCTTATCAACCCTGACTGATCCCATCATCCAAATTTAATCAGCCTTGCTGGGAATGATCCCGCCATCCAGGTTTCACCAACCTTGCCCTTGTCTAGGTTTAATCAACCTCGCCTTGAAATGAATCCTTGCCCTCTGCAGCAAAACCCTGCTACCATCCACCAATGGCTCTCCCCATTCATATACCCTCACATTGGCTGCTGCCAATCCCAATATCCCATGTCCCATCGACCAAGACTCCATCCTTCTCCACTCCATCTAATGGAACCATGTCATAACCACCCGAGATCTCGCAACTGCCCAACATCCCCTGTATCTCACCAGACAGCTTGGGAACGTTCTTGTTAGGACTTTCAGCTCTGAGATTCAAAACTCTGTCGATTGAAACTCATCTCACCCCACTCGAAACACTCCCCACACCCCAACCAGATACCCCAGAATGAACGCCTCCCCTTCACCCAACCTTGCTGCCATTCGGCTGTACCAAGTAAGGATTCCTCCTTCCTGACCACTCACCTGGTCTGGTTCCCTGCTCCACCTTGATTGAGCTTCCTGCCTTTATGGTGACACTGCAACATGGATAAACTAGTTATGCCCACATGGCACTGACTCACAAAACCATCATACCCTTGGTTCTCGTCCACCCCCAGACCTTGACATCTTCATTCCCGAACCCTGTCCCTGATGCCGCAAAGCATATAAACTAGCTGGCCTGTAAACCCTCGCTCACACGTCCTGCAACCATTGCGACTCAACTTCCCCGACCCCGAGACCATGAACACCTCCATCCCTGCTCCCAGACCAAGACCCTGAACACCACAACATGTATAAACTAACTGACAACACTACCATTTGCCTTTATGGCAGCACCTTCATGTGTATAAACTGTTTAGCCTTTATGGCAGCACCACCATGTGTATAAACTGACTGGCCTTTGCAACAACATCGCGATGTGTATAAACTAGTTGGCCTTCTGACAACCCCTTGTGATCTTCTCCCCACATCACTCACCTCGCTACCCCAATGCCACCCACCGTCACCCCTGCCCCCGACCCACCAATGTCTCTGTCCCCACTTACCCTCATCCTTGATCACAGTCTTCTGCCTGCATTATCAAAGCAGTTATCAAGACTCTAACTTAAGCAAAGAGCTCAAGAAAGAGAGAAAGGAAAATGGATGAGAATTCAAGCGTGCCGTATCTACTACAATACTAGGACCTTTATATACTCGTATTCTACCCTATACCCTGATAAGGTGACTATGTGAAAGAGAGAAGAAATGAGATAGTGATTACGTGAAGTATGTGAAATGACAAAAGGAAAACGGAAATGAGATAGTGATAAAGATGAAATGTGAAATGATAAAGTGGGTCGTGACATTACCCCCTTTTCAAGGCTGATCCTCCAGAGCAGCAGGAGGAAGTTCAAAACAGGAGGCGGGGAATTTTACGAGGGAAGCGGCGAAGGACTTGAAGTCGGGAGTGAGGAACAGGGGAGCCTTAAAAAGGCAGGTATCACAATCGCATAGTGACTCTTCCATAGTGTAAATGGCAAGAGGGTTATTGTGTTGGTACTTGTGAAGAGCGGCTGGAGCATTCTTTAGATGTTCCTTAGGTTCCCAAGTCCTTTCTTCGTGTGGATACCCCTTCCAATGTATGAGGTATTCAGTTTTTCCTCGTCTTTTTCGGGAGTCTATGACCTTTTCAACTTCATACTCTTCTTTTTGTTCGACAACGACCGGAGGAGGAGGAGTCGAAACTTGTTGGGACGGGAATTGGCCTTGATGATATGGCCAGAGATGGGAAGTATGGAATACTGGATGGATACCCCTCCACGTTCGAGGAATGTCCAGTTCATAAGCTGATGGTCCTACCTTTCTTTTTACTTTGAAAGGACCATATCGTTTCTCTTCCAGCTTCTTGGTCAGTCGATCCGATCAAATATGTTTCCCATCTAGAAGTACCAAATCCCCTTCTTTATACTCCAGAGAGGTACGAGCATGTTTGTCATAAGCTTTTTTCATCTGATCCGCTGCTTTCTTCAAGGCCTCTTTTGCCTTCTCCTGCACTTCCTTCATCCTTTGCACGAACTCCGAAGCTTCCTCGTTAGGAACCTTTCTCCATGTGTCTTCTGCTATCTGGGGTTGTTGTCCGTAATTTAACAGAAATGGAGAGAAACCGGTTGCAGACGAAACATTTTGATTATGCACAAACTCAGCAATAGGTAGCCAGTCTGTCCAATCATTCTGCTTGTGGTTGACATACAGCCGGAGATATGTCTCTACCTCGCTGTTTATTTGTTCTGATTGTCCATCAGTTTGTGGATGATAGGCCGTAGAGGGATTTCCCTGTATTTTCAACAGAGCATACAAGTCTGTCATGAATTTTGAGACAAACTGAGGCCCTCTGTCCGATATGACCTTCTTAGGAGTTCCGTGGAGTTTGAAGACGTGATCTCTGAATACCGTTGCCACTCCTTTGGCCGTAATGGAAGATGATATCGGAAACAGGTGTACCATCTTTGAAAATCAATCCACTACGGTCAAGATTGCGTCTTTTCCTTTGGATTCTGGTAAGGGGCTGATGATGTCTACCGATATTATTTCCCAAGAAGCATTTGGAACTTCGTTTGGGTGTAAGAGGGTCTGAGCTGGAGCCGTCCAATTCTTGACCTTCTGACATCTGTCGCACCCTTGTACGTAACATTCCACGTCCTTCCAGAGTCCTGGCCAGTAGTACTTTGTCATGATTAGATCCTTTGTTCGACGAATACCTGGGTGACCAGCAATTGGGTGATCATGGTTTTCTTGGATAATCTGCTCTTTGAGTTCCTTGACCGGTGGAACATACAACAGCTCTTCCCAACATATGAGTCCATCCTTTCAACTCCATTTGGACCCTTGTTTCTTCAGCCCTTCTTGAACTCTTGTCTCTACCTTGGATTGATATTAAGCAATTTGAGTTCTTACGTCAGTTTGGAGGGCTCTGACTTCCGACCGAGGGGAGAAGAAGAAGGCTCGTATCTCCTTTTCCTCATTGAAATATCAATCTGGTAGTAGGATTTGCTGCTTATTATCAGCATTCACCCCCTTTTCAAAATCTGGCCTCCGGGACAGAGGATCAGCAGGATTGGTCCTCCCCGGGTGATGCAGGAAAGTAAAGTCGTACTCCTGCAGAATTTGATTCCAGTGAGCTTGACGATGTGACAAGTCCTGCAGTTTTCGAAAAAATTCCAGATTTTTATGATCCACCAGAATTTCGAATGGGTGTAGGGCTCCCATTAGGTAGTGTCACCATTCGGCCATAGCAAAGATGACTGCCAGCATTTCCAAATCAGCGGCATGGTAATTGCGTTCAGTGTCATTGAGTGAGTGTGATATGAACGCTACAGGATGCCAGACTCCATTTTGGAGCTGAGAGAGAATGGCTCCTACTCCGATTCCTGACCCGTCTGTTTCCATACAGAAAGGAGCGTCGTCCACTGGCATGGCTAGAGCTGGAGCTGAAGTCAGAGTCTTCTTTAACTCGTCCATGGCTTGTTGGCAATCTGCAGACCATATGAAGTCTTTCTTGTCTGAAGTAAGCGCATTAAGAGGTCAGGCTATCTGAGCGAAGTTCTTGACGAATCTTTGGTAGAAATTAAGGAATCCCAAGAAACCTCGTAACTCCTTTCTGCTTTTAGGGGTTGGCCAATCCGTAATTGCCTGGACTTTCTTTGGCTCCATTTTTACCCTGTCTTGTGAAATGATTAAGCCCAGGAATTCTGTTTCTTGAACTTCAAAGTCACACTTGTCGTGACGTAGATATAGGTGTTCTCGTCTGAGAATGGTCAACACCTCCCGCACTACTTGTCGATGTTCTTCGAGTGTCTTTGTGAAGATCATGATATCGTTGATGTAGATGACCACAACTCCTCGATCGATGAGCTCCTTAAACAAGGAATTCATCATTGTTTGAAATGTAGCCAGGAAGTTGGTTAAACCGAAGAACATGACCAGTGGTTCGAAGAGACCTCTGTTTGTTTGAAAGGCAGCTTTCCATTCGTCGCCTTCTTTCATCTGGACGTTATTATATCCCCATCGTACATCAAACTTCGTGTAATATTTAGTGCTCTTTAGCTTGTCAACAAGCTCGTTGATGAGGGGGAGTGGATATCGGTTGCGGATGGTGATGGCATTCCGATAATCCTGTACAGGTCTAAGACGTCCGTCTTTCTTTTTAATGAAGAAGAAAGCTGAGGTGAAAGGACTTTTAGAGGGTTTTATTCTCCCCGACTTCAAGTTCTCCTCTAAGAAGGCGTCCAACTCTTGTTGTTCCCCAGGTCCCAAGGGATAGGTTTTGCAGTCCACTACATGATCTCCCGGCAGGAGTTCAATGGCATGGTCCCATGGTCTTCAAGGGGGAAGCTCATCAAACAACTCCTTTGCGAAGACGTCTGCGAAGTCGTGGAGGTAAGAGGGAGCAGCTTGCTCGAAAGTTTTCTTCTCCTTTTTGATGAACTCCTTAGCGGCTATCTCTGTGGACGTTTTTCGCAAATAGGAGTCATTGTCTAGTTGGAACAGTCGGTCTCCTTCTGAGTAACAATATTCCTCTTCCTCGTCTTCCTCACAATCCCCTAAGGCTGGGAGATGATCCTCCTCACAGCGAAATTCCAGGCATCCTGTTGTCCAGTCGATTGATGGATTGTGAATCTTCAACCAGTCATGCCCAAGGAAAATAGTATTTGGTCCCAAATTCGTTACTGCGAGCGCGATTTTTTCCGAATGATCTAGAATGTGCAACTCGACTATTATGAACTTGGTGATTTCTCCTCCGGCATTTAACGTTCCGTCTGCGTTGTAGACTTTGACTGGTCTCGGCAATGGATGGGTATCCATGCCCTTTTCCTTCACAAATTCTTCATTGATGGACGATCCGGTACACCCAGAGTCAATTAGAGCCTTTCCTTCTAGGATTTCACCCGAATCTTGTTTAAGTTGGACTGGAATTTCTAATGAGTTTCGAGATCGCCTCCTTTCCGAGGCTTTCTTGAATCTTGGTTTCTTTTGGAGGTCACGTAGGATCCATAGGGATTCTTCATCAGTCATTGTTTGCAGATCCCTTACCAATGATTCATCCACCTCTGGTAGTCTTTGCTCGTGTACAAAGGATCGGATATGTTGGAGAGCTCTTTTTTGATCTCCTTTGGTTTGTTCCTGAATCCATCGTAGAGACCAAGGGTCTACCGCATTCTTCCATTGGCCACATCTATGGCTTCTTATTTTGGTGGTTCCAGTACTGCCAAAACCTTTTTGGTCTCTCTTGGTAGTATCCAACTCGTCCACCTCTTTTACAGGAGGAGTGGAAATTTTTTCAAGGATCAACTGTGCTATCCGTTCTCGTACTTTGACAAGGAAAGGAATGTCTGATTGGTTTACGAGTAGTACCTTTACCTCCCCCCGATAGTCGCTATCGATGACACCAGCTCCGGTGGTCAAAGAAGCTTTTACAGCGAGGCCAGAACGAGGTGCAATCCGACCATAATGTCCCGGGGGAATTGCCATACACAATTTAGTTGATACAAGAGACTGCCCACGGGTGGGTATAGTTAAAGTTTCGGCAGCGAAGAGGTCATATCCTGCTGCGCCCTCGGAGCCCCTTTGAGGTAAGGGAATTGTAACATCGTCTCTTTTCACTGGCAAGATGGTTGGTTTAGAGAGAATTTTCATGGGGGCCTTTGGTTCACTTGCTTCGTCAATGGTCAAAATACTGAATTTATTCGAACCAGTCATTGTAACAGAAGCACATGAACTATTTTTTGACGAGATAGAGCAGCCGCTATCTGCTCGTCGTCCCCAAAACCCTTCTCATCTTTCTCTACCACCTTCATAGCCTCAGCCAGCTCCTCAGCCGACTGGTAAAAGATCTTAGCCCCTTTAAACTCGATATATCGCATTCTTGGTCGAGGGGGGCGGGCGTGTTCCGGACACGGCCACGGTTTTCCACACTGGAAGCACTTTCCTTCTGTACAGGCCTTGTCGATATCCATGGGTATTCCTTGTCCACCAAACGTTCCAACATGCTTCTCAGGTGCAGGTTGGACACTTTGGAAACCCATCTGAGGCGAGGTAATCGGGGGAGCAGTGGGAGTGGTTTGTTGGGTCAGACGGAACAGGATACGAAACGGCTGCCTGATGGGTGTTCCGTGCAATGCCTTTCATGCACGTCGAGCTGCCAGAGCTGCTTCCGCTTTTATAAGCTGTCGCTCCCATTTAACAATAGACGTAGATAAAGCGAGGTCCGGATAACCTTGCTCTGCGAAGGCGATTACCTCCTCTTTTACAACTTGCTGGCAGACACAGACCAACATTTCATCAAATTCCCTGTTGTGGCCTAAACCAGCTTCAGCCATCAACTGGTTCATCTGCACGAAGAAATCTTCTATTGTGCCACTCCCTTGCTTCAAGGTCATCAGCTTTTCATAGGCATCTTTCCGTGCCGTGACGGGCATGAACTGGCTTTCTAATCCGTGATAGAACTCTGCCCATCTCTCTGTTCCCAACTTTGTCTCAAAGTAGAGGTCAGTGAAGCATCTTGCTGGGTTTGCTTCTTCGCCTCCCATGAAACCGAGCGCAATGACTTGGCGCTGATCGTCTGTAGGTGCCTCATGGAACCCGAGGAAGTAGTTCCGAAGGGCGGTAGTCCAGGCCTTGAATTTGGCCTTGTCGCCCTTGAAGACAAAGGGCTTGGGCACGTATGATTTTCCAAGAATGGGGCCCGCAGGATGCAACGGCTCCTGAGGCGGTAGCATGGGCCTTCTGGGATCGGGATGATCTCCACTGCTTGGGCTATCGTTTTCAGAATCATAGGGGTCACCGAGGGGTTGCCGAAGGAAAGTCTTGGACTTCCTTGCCTTCTTTGGTTGTGGGAGGTATACCTTCAGCATTGATGGGGGTTTGGCCCCTGGGCTCTCCTGACGAGTACGGCGTGGCGAATTATAGCCACTTTCAGCTGGGGGTTGGGAGATGGCAGGTGGTTTCGGCACCCTTGCACATGAGTGTACAATGGGATTTTCGAAGTACTTTTCTCGCCAGTTCTCATAGCGGACTTCGAAGGGGAGACTTTCATCTTCATAAAGGAGAGGGGATCGAGAACGAGTGGGGATAGGTTGTTTGACGACAATAGAAGCTTCTCCTTGTGACATTTCTAAAGGAGAGCCTAATGATACTTGCGGAGTCTGCTCGCTGCTAGGTCCTTCCGAAGAACTTCCTAGTGGGCGGGACCGAAGGCGGGAAAAGGGTTTAGGAGATCTTTCCAGATTTTTCCTTTTTCGTCGGCAGTTTTCTTCTTACCGATTGAGGGGTAGACGGGATTAACCCGGTGACGGACTACCGCTTAACACGCAGTACTACGATGTGACAATAACTGGTGGTCACGCGAACCGTGGCAGTAGTGCACTAATCTGCCAGCAGCAACGTTATCCTTATTTAGACAGCGGACGACCGTATATGCAACTGTTAACCATGTTTGCGGTTGCCCGTCTAGTGGTGCAAGTACTTTTCCGAGATGTCCTCTAATCCCTGAGGTCCAGGAAGCTTGTATTCAGTGAGCTAGACTGTTTGAGAGAAACTAGCAGGAGCAAGGGCTCGACTGACTAGGCAAGTGGAATGTAGAAAGAGGATAGAGGTCAGGGAACACAAAGTGTGTCCAGTGACAAGAGTACGCTTGAATTATATCAAGACTCTAACTTAAGCGAAGAGCTCAAGAAAGAGAGAAAGGAAAATGGATGAGAATTCAAGCGTGCTGTATCTACTACAATACTAGGATCTTTATATACTTGTATTCTACCCTATACCCTGATAAGGTGACTATGTGAAAGAGAGAAGAAATGAGATAGTGATTACGTGAAGTATGTGAAATGACAAAAGGAAAACGGAAATGAGATAGTGATAAAGGTGAAATGTGAAATGATAAAGTGGGTCGTGACAGCAGTCATCTCTTGCTCACAGTCGTTATTCACAGTCCCCTACCTATGTCATCAAAGTAGATGTCTTGATCACAGTCACCTACCTGCATTATCAAAGTAGTTGCTCTCACTCTCAATTGCAGTCTTTTGCCTGCATTATCAAAGCAGTCATCCCTTGCTCACAGTCGCCAATCGCAGTCTCCCACCTGTGTTATCAAAGTAGTCATCTTCATTGCTGACGTCTCCACCTCCACCCATTAATGTCCCTGTTCCTGCTCGCCCTCTGTCCTTAATTGCAGTCACCTACCTGCGTTATCACAGTAGTTGTCCCTGCTCTTGCTCACCATCACAGCAGTTATGCTCGCTCTCGTTTGCAGTCACCTATCTACACTATCAAAGTGACATCACTCTTGTTCCCTTCCCCCCTGCTAGCACTACCACCATAGTCACTCCTGGTCCACTCTGCCACAACACCACTGCCACTGATCCCTGTCGTCTCTCCGACATCCCACGGCTTTGTTCCTCTGGACCCTTGCCTGCTACCACCCAGACCACTCTGTCACTCCGCCATCCCTATCCCATGTCTGGGCTCTCTGTCATACAGGTCGACTATGCTCCTTGGTGCATGAATCCCTGTCTCATGGTATTAATCCCAGCTGTTATGTCCTACCTCGCCACCCACACCACCTTGCTCACCTGTGCCTTGATTACCCTGGCCCGCCATCCCTTTGGCCACATCTTATCCGCTCCCACCTTCTGGGCATCTCTCGTTTTATTGCCCTTTCTGGTTTATTGTTATTCCTTGGTCGTGGTCAACCTTGGGCTTAACAGGGGGGTGATTCTATGCTTTTACACTTGATTTCATGCTTTTATGCTTGAAAACCACACCGACATGCTGTAAGAAAGAAAGGGGGTATGGGGGTGTAGTGTAGGTGAATGAGTTTGCTCATCCCAAGGAGTTCTAGGGAGGATTAGTAGTGAGAACAGGTTAGCTACTACCGACCTCAGTGAGCGGGAGCAAAAGGAAATGAGTCTGGATGACGATCTGGGTAGAAAATGAGCGATCCAAGCGAGAACTGGAAAATGATGAAGCAAGGAAAATTGACAAAGCAGTGGCCTAGGACAATGGCCAACGAGGGAAAATGACAAAGTGGTGGCCACAGATGAGGGCTGGAGAGAGACTGACAAAGCTGGCCAAGGACGAGGGCCGGATACAAGAGAAAACAATGGTGAGGACAGTGCCAACGATGATGAGCATGATTCAGATGATGATGTGGGATGCAGAAAGATAATATTCCAAGATCTCAATACAGATTCTTTATAGTCCGGGCATCCCCTGGACTTGGTAACTATAGTAATGTAAAAGGTTCTCTCAAGGAATGCTCGAATACAAGTAGAAGAACATCAATGAAGTAATGTCTGATGGTCCAAAACATAGAAAAGAACAAAGGTAGAGAAGAACTAATGAGGAATAAGTAAAAACAACCAATCTGATGAGTGAACCCGAACCGGATTGAATGGATACATACGAGTCTAGTACCAGATACTAGAGTCCAGATGGCAGATACAACAAAATGAAAACAGACTGACCTCAAAATGGTATGGGCAGACTCAGGACGCGACGAGGAGACTTGGGGGACGCTTGTAAGGGCTAGAAATGGGGGTCTGCAACCATAGAAGGCTGCTGACTCCTACAATGCACTGCACCTGATACTTCTCTTGATGTGCTCACACTTCCAGACCCCCTCTGACCTACTCAACCTGAACCCTCTGCCCACTGGCAACACCCACCGCTTGTCACCTTGACCATGCCTTTCAAAAGATGGTTCGGCCTCGAAACCACGGCAGACACTAGTTCTCTGAAAGAACAACTCATCCTCAGCTTTCTTGACCTTACCCGATGCCTTCATGAATTGAACTTGTTAGCCATCTTACCTCGGCCTCAACCCAGCTCACCAGGCTTTGCCAACCCTGCCACCCTCTACACCATTGACATTGATGTCTTCTCACAGTCATCATCCCTCCCACTCCTGTCTCTGATTGGCATCTTTACTGCCGACAATGAGATCCTCTACAACAATTCTCGCCTTCATTGGCCCCCTACCTAACCAACGCCCATCACCTCGTAAAACCATCACTATCGGCTATGTTGCCTTGAATCTGATGGTCCCACTCCTCTCAAATGAAATCTTGGTCATTCCCGATCAACCCATCACCTCCGTCATACCGAATGACACAGGAACTTGAATGTTTCCCTGCTCACTCCACCAAACCCTTGGTATAGTCACACTGACCATCACTGCCTTATGATATCTCCACCATGAATCGTGATCCACCTGATCACCGTCTTTAGCTTGACTCCCATGATCACCAGATCTACCAACCCCCAATCTCTTCATCATGTTGACCTCGATAACTCCAATGTCATTTCCCCAACATCTTGACTATCCATCTGTTGGATCCCCTGAAACCTTGGCCTACCTTTGCCAGCACCTGGAACCCTCTCTTACCACATCCACATCCCATCACCCCAAACCCCACTGCATTAAAGTCACTACTTACCCATTCATGACTTCCCCATGGCCACTGCCCTTGAAACTATATGGCTGACACCTACCTAACGCTGTCACCATCTGGACACCCCTCTGATATGCTCTATGTTCTGCCATACCTCATCAGCCACCTCTCTGAGACTTATCACCCACAAACCTGCTTGCTAAAAACCCACATCCTACTCTGCCGTCACAAATATGTACACCCAGACAGAACACAGGATCTCTGATTTAAGTTTTCGGCAGTGCCTCTATGCCTTAAAACAGGGGTAATGTTACAATTTGATCATATATGCACAGGACCCCTATTCTTTTTCCTAAACATTCCCTCTGACTTATCACCAAAACTGCTACCCTAACACTGCCAGACCACCCACTACCACGATGGCCACCCTCAACCCTTGGGCACTCTCCCAACTCCACCCTCATATCTAACCGGTATCTGTCTGTGCCTACCCAACACCTGTCTATGCCTACCTGGCACTCATCTATGCCTACCCAGCACCTGTCTCTGCCCACCTAGCACAACCTGTTAACAGGTTACACCTACACTGCCACAGGTATCCCTTGTGACTCAGTCACACCTTTCTAGTTGTTCCTTCATATTCCTTTACATCTTTCTCTCTGTCATTCTTGCTTAGACTTCAAACTCTAAATCCCTTCGCCCAATCCTCTTGATCGACCTCATGTTTCTCTATTACTCATTGCTTCTCTTTTGCTATTCATCATCTTACTCATCTGATTCCTAAGCCCTGTTTATCCTCTGTTGTTCCACATTTATCCTCCTTTGTTCACACTTTGTATATAAACCCACCTTGTAGGTATTATGTCCCTTAGCTTAGACCTACTTGGCAATATACTTGCTTCTCCTCTGTGTGTTCTCGCTCCACACTTGACTGAGCGCTTTCCCCTTACCTTCGTCTCCTTGCTAGCAAGTCACTAGGCAGGACCCTCGACCTTGAACACTCATCGACTAGTTGTCAGATGAACCCTTGACCCTGCTGTCTGCAGGCTACGTCCCTCATCCTTGTCTTGTTGTAGCTGTTCACTGACAACACTCCTTGCTCTCAAATCCTTAGCTGAGTTCATGCTTCAACCCTTCAGGATCAAGCGTAACAGTCAGCAGGGGACAAGGGTCTGAGCTGAGCACTCACTCAAGTGTAGAGCAAAGACATGAGGAGACGAAACTAGGTGTATTGCCAAGTAGGTCTAAGCTAAGGACAGTGGTACCTACTAGGTGAGTTTATATACCAAGGGAGGTCAAACATAACAAGACAAGGAAAAACAAGAGATATACAGTGCTGAGGAAGCACATGAGTCAGACAATGAATAGCAGAAGGGGAGTGATGAGTAAACATGGAACTACAAGTCTGATACGAGAGAATCAGACAAGGAGACTAAATCCATATGACTAACCAGGGTAAAGGGCAAGAGATAAGGCATAGGGGTCAGGGCTCAAGGCAAGAAAAGAAAAGAACATAAGTAAATTGTAACAGTTAGTAGGCTGATTTTTAATCTTGGTTAAGGCTCATTCATGATAATATAAGTCAGTTGGAGGATGTATATACTGTAACTAGGTATAAGATTCAGCATAGAATGTGTTACAAGAGTGATCAATTGACCACTTGATTGCAGGTCTTGGGATCAATAGATAGATCAACATAGATAGGTTACAGTAGTTCATCAAATATTCAGAGCCCTCTCTAACAACTGTCTCTTCCTGCTGCTCATTATTCCACCAACTTCCTCCTAATTCCATGCATTAAGCACCCTCTTTGTAATAAATTACAAGATCTTATCAGATGTAGCAAGACACTGCTATGAGCATGGCATTTTCAGATATGTGCTATCATTGCTAAGCTGATAATGCTTGGCTAATGGCATTCTCATGTGTGTGCTACTATTGTCAGGCTAGCAGTGAATAAGGTTTCCATTATCTTATCTCAGCCCATTATTATTCCATTTTAATGGTCATGGTAAGGGACTTATTATATAAAAATTGGATATTGTAAGCTACTTGCATTACCATGGCACTAGAAAATTTGTGACACAATCACCATGTTAGAGAAGATGAACTATCCCTATCTCCATCTGTGATGACAATCAAGGCTCACTATTTATAGCTGAGAATCCAGTCACTGAGAAATGATCTAAACATATTCTCATTAAGGACCACTATATATGCAATGCAGTAATGATATTTAAACAGGTTGGACTGTTTTATATCCCAGGAAATGACAATCCTGCAGATATGTTCACCAAGAACCTTGGACATGTCAAGTTTGAGAAATTCAGATCACAACTTAGATTAGAGTTTACCAATTTCCCCTTTTCTCATTAATTGCGTGACTGACATGTTACTCTATGTCTGAATACACCACTGTATATTAGATAAGGGGGAGTGTTGAATATAGATTACTATATTTAGATGCTAGTTTATATGTCACATATCACTATATACAAACTCAGCAAAGAACTGAGTTAGAATATGTATACTTTTCACATCAAACCACAATGTTCTAAGCTACACAATAACTTCAGGTAGGTAGTATAGTGTATAATCTCTGTCAGTACATGCTGGTTTAAACACATGCCACCCTCACAAAGTGGTTATAGTATCAAACTACAGAGATACATATATCTGCCTTTCATTTCTAGAAAAACCTTGGAAGCTCAAATGAGCAAGGAGTTTGAGAAATCTGATGACAGCTGGGCCCATAAAGTCATGCTGTTGAAAGGACATGTCAAGGTCCACTCCACTTCTAGCTCTGACAAGAGGGTACATGAACAAAGAAAGAACTGGGTAGAGTTCAAAAGGGTGAGAGCTTTAGCTTCAGTAACTCAGATGGAACACTGCACTCTGGTGATCCCAGGCTCTTTTATTTCAGAGGTTGGATGGAGGGAACAAGAGATGAAGATGGAATCTGTCAGATGAAAGGAAGTATAGAGAAAAGGGGAGTAGGGATGAAACAGAAAAGGACTTAATAGACTTAATAGACTTAATATTTGAAGTCTCCAGCAAGACAGACTTATATATAGGAGTTTGAAGGCAGTACAGTATGTATGGAAGACATATATATTATCAGAGATAGAACTAGAAGGCAAAGTATCTAAGCAAAGGAATAGAGAACTAAGTGAGGAATGTAGAGACTTTACTAATATACTGGCAACTGGTCAAGTTGTACATAACTCATGACAGAACAGGTGGTTTCTATCATGCATACAATATTTGTGTTGAACATACATATATTCAATAGATATGAGTACATGTCAGACATATGTGAACATAAGTCTGACATATTAACATATGCTTATTCTGCCAAATATATGTTCACATACATCACACATGTACTTATCTCATCCAATTTATGTTTTGATATGCCTGTCATATAGTTAAATGCATTAAATTTACTGAGGAATGATGTTGAAGAGGTGAAGAAAGATATCAGGAACTTGCACTTTGAGGTGCAGGAAGTCAAGGGCGATGTGAGATCACTAAAAAACACCACTCACTTCATGACAGTGAAAGTTCTTGAGATAAAGAATGATGTGAATCAGTGGGATTCTGAGTTTGTTTCCTTTACTTGTGATACCAATCTTTGAATGTGTATGATCACAAAATTGAAGCTATTTTCCATTTTTTTGAACAAGCATCTATTATTATGTAGTGACTGACAAAGCTGGTCCTATATAATATACTAAAGTAGTTGATATGTCTTATAATGAACATATTATAGATTTATCTGAACATATGATAGACAGAGAAAATGTGCTTAATACATGCAAAATGTTGTGTTCAACAGATGTATGTAAATATATATCAGCCACATGTGAATATAAGCATGACATATTGGAATATAAATTTAAATTTAATGTATGCTAGATATATTTAAATTATAATAGGTATATCAAAACATAAATTGGATGAGATAAGCATATGTGTGATGCATGTTATCAAGGATCAACTCAAGCTAAATGCAAGAGAGGCCAAAAGTGAATGAATTCTGAATGTGCAGAACTATCTACTACAGAGGGGGTTTATATACTCCTAAACTACCCTATACCCTGATACCGTGACTGTGTGAAGGAAGATAGTGATGCAGTGAAGAAGTGAAACAAGTAAGGAAATGAGATAGTGATTACATGACTTAGAAGTAGTGTGAAATGGTGAAGAAAGTGAATTTTCATGTCTTGACACATGTGAACATATATTTAGATGAATCTAGTATATTTTTATCATATTTTCAGATATGTCAGGCTTGTATTCATGTGTGTCTGACATATATTTACATCTATTGAACATGGCAAGTATATGCATGTTCAACACAGCAAGCACATGGTTAACATATATATATATATAATATCCATATGTGTTGATATATGCTAGATTTACCTATAGGGACATTAACTTCACTTGTATTAGTAGGTTTATTATTGTCAGTAAAATTTATTTGATTAGGCTCCACACCTAGCAAGTTTCCATTTTAGGAATAGCTGGTACAATAATCTGTGACATTTTTTAGTTAGTTTACTTGTATAGATCTTACTTCTAAATCACAATTGTTCATGCATTTTCATCTTATCACCTTGCTCTATTTTCAAAGTGAACTTTCCATATTACTATCACCTTCATTTTGCTTAACTCCTTTAGTATTTCAATCTGGTTATTAGCCTCTACATTGGATTCTGCACTAACTAGTACAAGAAATTCAAAACATTTCACTCATATCTTTTTCACAATTATGATATTCCTAGACAATGTTATCAAGATAATATTCATTCAGCACTCTTTGTCAAGAATCTAGACTTACAGTGACTCACAAAATTGTCCCAATGTTTCACATATTTTGATTGTTTATTAAATAGCTTCTGAACACAGACAAATATCAACAAAGTGTCAGTGTATGAATAAATGTATTTACTCAGGGCTAACTATTGGTAAAGGAATTATGTAATTCAGATCAGAAACCATGGATATATATGCAATTCAAAACTGACACTCATTGGGACAATTATGTGAGTGTGTTTCAGATATATCAGAATCTGATGCTTCACCATTTCTATGGTAACCAACTGTCAATATATTGCTACTATGGTGATGTTACCTGTCATGGGACCTATAGTTGAGCTATTTAAGCAGGACTTATACTCTCAGAATCTCATAATTCCACAATGCACTCTATCTCCTCTGCTCAAAAGGAAAATATCCTTTCTCTTGCTTCCAATGGCCATTCTATTTGCCAAATTGCCTCCAAATCTGGTATATTGGCAAGTCTACTGTGTCCAGGGTACTCCAGGATGTCCTTCCCAACTGATTGGTTCCTTCTTCTGGACATCCTTCAAAGCTTTCTTCTTGCTCTCAGCAGTCTATTCTTACTCAAATCACTACTGGCAAGGCTTCAAATGCTGTTCAGGCCACCAAACACATCAATACTATTATCAGCAGCCCAGTCACCTCAGAAACAGTCTGAAGAATCCTTAGGAAAAACTCATTCAAGGCTGTGATGATGAAGAAAAAGCCATTGCTTAGTGCAATGCATAGAAAAAAGTGTTTAAACTTTGCTTTGAAATACAGGGAGTGGACTGTGGAGGATTGGAAGAGGGTAATCTGGTCAGATGAAACTAAAATAAACAGGATTGCATCAGATGGAAGGCAGTGGGTGTGGAAAAAGTCTGGAAATGGATTAGTTGAGGGAGATTCAGGGTACAGTCAAGTTTGGTAGAGGAAATATCATGGTATGGGGCTGTATGGGCTGGGAGGGTGTGTGGAGACTTGCAGAGGTTGAGGGGAAGATGAATGCTGAGCAATATGTGGACATCTTGAAGAACAACCTGCTGCCTAGTATAGAGGAAAGTGAAATTTCTCAAAAGGATCTTATATTTCAACAGGACAATGATTCCAAGCACACCTCCAAAAGAGCCAAGAAATGGATGGAGAACAACAATATCACTCTCCTAGACTGGCCTCCACAGTCTCCAGACCTCAATCCCATTGAACACCTCTGGCATCATATCAAAAAACAACTTTGCCAATATTCAACACAAACCAAAGAAATTTGGGAGATATAGGATAGAGTTGCAAAGGTGTGGAAAGAGATAGAGCCAGAAGTGTGTCAGGGGTTGATTGAAAGTATGCCTAGAAGGATTGAAGCAGTGACCAAGGCCAAAGGGGGCCATACCAAGTACTAAAACTCAGTTTACTATGTTTTTAAAACACACTCACATAATTGTCCCAATGAGTGTCAGTTTTGAATTGCATATATCTCCATGGTTTCTGATCTGAATTACATAATTCTTTTACCAATAGTTAGCCCTGAGTAAATACATTTATTCATACACTGACACCCTGTTGTGAGTCACTGTATGTGAATGATGAAAGGAATATGGTCCCAAGATGTTGGAAGTGATTGGTACCAAAACAAAGTTAGGAGTAGAGAAGCATAATGATAAGTACCTCAAGTGCCATTAGATCCAACTCCCAAGACTCCATTTGGAGGACTCTGTCCAGAGCTTCAGACTCTGGTGCACAGTGATTGACCATGACTGACCACATCTATGTTGATCCATTATACTTATTACCTATTGTTATCACCTCGTCACTAGTCACGCATACGGCCCATCCACATGCATAGATTCTGCACGGACGCATACACCTTACATAAGCTCAGAATACAGTACTTATAGTCTCGTCGCACCCTTCTCCTCTCTTCCTCAGCGCTCTATCACCCGACATGACGATCGCTGAGGTACGTTATCACGCATAGATCCATTACGTTTAGTTAAGTCTGTCTTCACTATCCAGCCCATCGCTGGATAGGTAATTATAGCACTCTATCACCCGATGTGACGATTGCTGAGCCCATCGCTGGATAGGTAATTATAGCGCTCTATCACCCAACGTGACGATCGCTGAGCCCATCGCTGGATAGCTCGTACAGGTTATGAGCCCCGAGCTCTGACCCAGCAGAGCTCAAACCCAATGAGACTTAGCAGCCCACGTTCAGCAATCCTTAAAAACACTCCTCTATTGCCACAATACCACCGACAATGGGAAAATTTGATCATATATGCGAGTTGACGGGTGCCGAGAACTACTTACAATGGCGGCGACAAATGACACTCGTGCTCCAAGGCGAGCGCTTGTGGTCACATTGCAGTTCTGGCTCAGACCCAGCGAATCTCACAGACTTTGCTTCGCCTTTACCCACTCCGTCGGACCCAATGGCCATTTCGACCACCGAGAAGGAACAGATCTTAGACTGGCTAGCGAAGGACGCTCAGGCCAAAGCTCTAATAGATCGGAAGATCTCCTCAATCGTGGCAACCCTGCTTAGTGAATCCCAGACTGCACGTCAGCAGTGGGATCATCTCGCTTTGCACTATGCTTGCAACGACCTGATGTCTCAGTATGAGCTGCGAAGGAGGATTCGCTCCGAGAAACTCAAAGATGCTGATGACGTGACCCGCTACATAGGGGTTTTCGAGGACGCACGCCGCCGCTTCATCCAAATGAGTGTAACCTACACCACAGAGGAGTCTGTGTTTGATCTCCTTTCCAGTCTTCTAGAGGGCATTGAGTGGGAAATCTTCCATGAACTCACCATGAACAGACTTTCCCAGTCTCAGTCAACCGCGACCCTCGCAGCACTCTCGCCCACTGTGGTCTCACCACCCCCAGGTACCACCCCTGCGACTCCATTCACATTCGAGGATGCTGCCAAGCTGCTTACTGAGAAGGCCAACGCTATTGTGGGACGTCGTGCTCTTCAGGGACCTGGCTCTGAATATGCGAATGCAGCAGTCATTGGTGATAAGGGCGGTGGACGGGTCAACCCGACCACCGGAATCTGGATTCACAAGAACAACCCCTCCGGAATTCGCTGTACAAACGAGTGCTGTGTTGGAAAAACGCATGCCGACACCCATGACAAGCCACACTGCTACTGGCCAGGGGGTGGAATGGAGGACAAGGCCCCAGCATGGATCCGTGGGAGAATCAAGGATGGGAAAGCCGATGGGAAGACAGATCAGATGGCCATGGCGGCACTCCCGGTACTCCCAGTAGTGAATCCCTTTTCATCTGAGCAAACTCACCAGCGCGATCTCTCATGCGCGGCCATTGCTCCTCCTGAAGTTGCCTGTGCCTCCAAGGAGGCATCGTCTCTCCTCACCATTCTCGATTCCGGGACCACCTCCCATCTCATTCATGAACGGGTGCACTTCCTGAGCTTCGCACCCGAGGACCACCCTCCAGTTCAAACTGCTAACCACAGCGAGCTCGTTACAACGGGCCAGGGAACTTGCGTCATCAAGCTTATCCTTGGAGGGGATACCTTCAGAGTCACCCTGCGCGATTGTCTTCATGCACCTGACGCCACTCTCAACTTACTCTCTGTAGGACGCATGTTACAGAAGGGCTGGAATTGCGATTTTTGCACATGTCCCAACCTTGGTCCTTGCTGCCGCCTCTCGCACAAAGGGGAAGTCCTTGGGTCCTTACCTCTGTCGGGGAACTTGTGTTACCTTGACATCCGCTTTATCTCCATGGTCGAGATGCAATCCCGACCTTTGATGTTCAGAGAGTTATCGGCGTTGGCAGGCACAGAGATCGGAGCCTTCGTGAAGGTACCGGTAACTTGGGACACTTGGCACGCACACATGGGGCATGTTGGGGGGGACTCTGTCTTGCGCCTCCCTAATTCAGCCACAGGCATCACGGTTGAGTCACGCAAGCCGCTGGGCCGTTGTGAGGCCTGCATCATAGCCAAACATTCTCGCAGGCCACACCCCCCCTCCTCCATGGCTCATGCTCCCTTCCCGTTAGACCTGGTTCACTCGGATGTATGCAGCCCGTTTCCCATGCGCACCCCTCATGGCAAACTCTACTTCATCGTCTTCCTCGACGATCATTCACATCTCATTAATGTCCAGCTACTCGCATCCAAGGACCAGGCTCTCGATGCATGGAAGGCCATGAAAGCCCTTTGGGAGAACCACATGGAGCGCCGCGTCAAAGTTTTCTGTTCTGATAACGGTGGTGAGTTTCTGAGTGTGGCATTTGCCCAGTCTCTTTGGGAGGCTGGGATTGCGCACCAGTTGTCTTCCCCCTACACCCATCAGCAGAACGGAAAGGCTGAACGTGCCATCTGCACACTCCAAGGTCGGGCTCTGGCCATGCTTGAGGGTGCGCGGCTCTCACCTAATCTATAGGGGGAGGCTGTCCTCACCGCCGCCTACCTTTGGAACCGCACAGAGTCCGCTTCTCTCCCTCAGGGTCTGACGCCTTTCGAGCTGGTCAATGGTCGTAAACCAGACTTGTCCCATCTCCGCATCTTCAGGTCACCATGCTGGGTTCGCGTGCCCATGGAGCTCCGGACTAAGTTCAGCCCTCACTCTTGCCGTGCCCTGTTCATGGGCTACCCCGACAACGTCAAGGGCTATCGCGTTCGGGACGTCGTCTCTGGGTCCTTCTTCAACACTTGGGATGTGGAGTTCAATGAGGGCTCGCCTGGTTTACTTGGTCACGAGTCGGACAGTGAGAGCGAGTCGGATGTCACAGCGCCCCCAACGCCACTCACCCCGGGAGCTTCTTCTCACTCAGTCGCCCCTGCACCTCCTCCTCCACTTTCTCATGCCCCGGTCCCTGTTGCCCCTTCTCGCCAGTCCACTCGCACTCGCAAGCCCACGGAAAAAGGTGTGGCTTGGGTGGCAGAGATGGCTATCACTCGGACCCATCTGCAGACCTTGCAGGATCGTCGGAAGACAGCCGCTGGGAGCACCAATGGCCAGGCAGACCCTCCTCTGGTGCCCCTGGAGAAGGTGGATGCCCTTCAGAAGGTTGAGGAGAACGAAGATATGCCTGATTCTCTTGCGAATGTCGTCATTGAGGAGCATGCTCACATCGCCCTTCACAGTGACAAACGCCATGATCCTGCCTCCCCTGGTTATGACATGAAGCTTCCGCCCACAACCTATAACGAGGTATTACAGCGCCTGGATCGTGCCCAGTGGCTCGCGGCCATGCAGACTGAACTCCAAATGATGAAAGACATGAGTGTGTATCATCTTGAGACCCTCCCAGAGGGGCGGAAGGCTATCGGATGCCGCTGGGTGCTAGAATTCAAGGACAATAATAAGGGCAGGCCTGTTTACAAGGCTCGCCTCATTGCCCAAGGGTTTTCTCAGGTGCCCGGTGTCAACTACGGTGCCACCTTCGCACCCATTGTGAAGCCTGCTTTAGTGCGTCTCATTGTCACCCTCACCTGTCAGTTTGACTGGGAGTTAGACACCTTTGACGCCAAACATGCCTTCCTCTGGGGGGTGCTGAGTGAGGAAATTTACATGCGCCAGCCCAAGGGCTTCGAGGATGGGGACTGGCGAGTTTTCGTTTGGCAGATGCTGCGGACCATCTATGGTCTCAAGCAGTCAGCTCTCGAGTGGTACGAGCAGGTCCGTGCAGTCATGCATGACTTGGGGTTCATCCAGACGGAATCCGATCATGCTCTATTCTACTATGAGGGTATCGCTGCCGCAGCTGGTGAGGTCCATACTCACTGTCTGATCGGGTGGCATGTCGACAATGGGATGGCTGCATCAAACTCTCACCCATTCCTGATGCAGGTGAAAACAAAGATTGCGGAGCGCTTTGGCATCAAGGATCTTGGGCCGGTGACCAGGTATCTTGGGGTTCAGTTCGAGCGTGACAGGGCTGCACACAAGATCTGGATGTGTCAGTCCGATTACATTGCCTTCCTATTGGAGGAACATGGTCTGACAGGTTGCAACCCTGTCCTCTTGCCGGCTGACCCGAAGGCACCGCTGGGTGACCCATCCATCCCCTACCCCGATGTCCCCGATCTCCGCCCCACGTACCTCAAGCTTGTGGGCGAGCTCATCTACCTCTCAGTCAACACCCGGCCCGACATCTCCTACATTGTCAATGCTCTTGCGCAGCACAACGCGCAGCCTGAGGCACGTCATTACGCAGTTGCCAAGCATGTCTTGCGGTACCTGGCCAGGACATTGAATCTTTGTCTGTGTTATGAGTTCGAGGAGGGCAACTCCAGCCTTCACGCTTATGCCGATGCAAGCTGGGCGAACGAATCTGGTCGTCGCTCTGTCACTGGCTATGCATGGTACTATGCTGGCAGACTCATCTCTCACGTATCAAAGAAACAGGCTACTGTTGCCCTGTCTTCCACCAAGGCAGAGTATATGGCTGCCACACATGTCATGCAAGAGGGGCTTTGGCTTCGCTCTCTCCTCGCAGAACTCGACATCCCCTTTGGTTCCCCCATCGTCATGCACTTGGACAACTCTGGGGCCATCGCTCTCTCCTCCGCTGCGAAGTTTCACCAACGCACCAAGCACATTGATATTTGTTATCACTTTATTTGTGAACACATTGATAGTGGTCACTTTACTTTGCTCTGGGTCCCTTCTCATCGCAACTTTGCTGATATTTTTACAAAGGCTCTCCCCCGCCCGGCCTTCGAATCTTTCCGCACTGCTCTCGGACTAGTCCCTCGTTGAAGGGGGTGTGTTGATCCATTATACTTATTACCTATTGTTATCACCTCGTCACTAGTCACGCATATGGCCCATCCACATGCATAGATTCTGCATGGACACATACACCTTACATAAGCTCAGAATACGGTACTTATAGTCTCGTTGCACCCTTCTCCTCTCTTCCTCAGCGCTCTATCACCCAACGTGACGATCGCTGAGGTACGTTATCATGCATAGATTCATTACGTTTAGTTAAGTCTGTCTTCGCTATCCAGCCCATCGCTGGATAGGTAATTATAGCGCTCTATCACCCAACGTGACGATCGCTGAGCCCATCGCTGGATAGCTCATACAATCTAGTCAGAGTCCAATAGGAGTGCTTGGAGGACTTTGGAGTTGTAATCCTTAATAATATCCTTCTCTTTGTGTCTTTGCTCTACACTTAAGTGAGCACTCAGCTTGCTAAAACTCATCCCTTGTCTCTTGCCAACTACTTGTTGGGCAAACCTCTGTTTCTGCAGACTATAGACTGTGTCCATTGTCCTTCACCTCATGGTAACTCTGGTTGACCACTTCATCTTGTCAAAGACTACAACTCCAAAGTCCTCTGAGCACTCCTATCAAACTTCAACAAGGCTTAGGCTGGAGTTCTACAAAGGTCCCATTAGAGTTCGCAACACTGACCTGAGTTCTTGTGCAGAGGTTTAGGACTCAGTGCAGATAGTGTCACAGATACTCTCTATTATGTCTTCTTATTCCTAATCTTTCCTTCAGTACTGACTACCACCAATATCCTGTAACTCCACCTCTATCCATTATTCCCATGTGGAGTCATGCACTTCCTGTTTCAGAATTGGTCAGAGTTAGTGCTCACACCTTTGCCCATGTTACATATATCTTCCTTTTCATTTCCAGACTTCCCTCAGTCATTCCTGCTACATTCTGGGCAGCAGCTGAGTGGGCATTACTGCCCCTTTACTTAGTTTTTAACACATCTTGACCAACATCCTCAGCTGAGTCCATGTTTAACCCTTTGGGATCAAATATAACATAGCCTGGGAAGTATCTGGGTGTGCATCAACATAAGCATAGATTAAAAGCCAGTCAGCAAGTATAAGATTCTTGTGAGATTCTTGTGCAAATGGTGACTTGGCAGAGGTGACAGGCACATCTTCAGTGTGCTTTGACCATTTTGGGGCCTAAGATAGGTGATTGGTGGACTTATTGTGGGGCTTCTGTTTTGGGCCAAGCATTGTGCTGTAACTAACTAGGATTGAAATTTTGTCAAAGTAAAAATTTCAAGTCTCACACTCTCAGGGGCAATTCTGACTCACTCTCATAGGCCCATTGGGTTCCATCATAGTGCATATCCCATGTATGATATCTATGTATTATTTGATATGCAAAATTCCCTTCAGTTTGGTGGGCCTGACCCAGGACCACCAGAAAATCAATGCATTATGATGGATATGCATCATGAGCATATGCACTATGAGCATATCAACTGTAGTCCTTGCCTGTTGACATTTTTAGGATGAGAGAACTGGCTTTTATACCCATCCAAGGTATATGTAAAAATAGATCAATTGCCAGCCACTATTCACAGATTCAAGGGGGTTTAGTGGAGAAAATGTGGGTGAGGTTTGGTAATGCATGATTACTGAATATGCACAATCTATTTATTTACAGTTACAGGTGCCTGTCAGCAAAAGAATCAAGGTATAATTATTTCGTCTCGAAACATGACATTTCTCTCGCATTTTGTCCGATTCAACTAGTTGCACCTACAATTAGTTCATGAATACCATGGCTCGATCGAGACTTTTACCATGAACTCGGGTATACAAAAGGACAGGTCAATGAATGAATGGCTTCAAGCAGGAAATAAATAGAACTGAATCAAGGTGCGTAGACAAGAAACAAGTATAGGTATAGGTCACTGATATGTTTCCAGCTGTCTTGATCATGGCATGTACTCATACATTATAAACTGATAAGATATTTCGTGTGGTGGAGAAAACAAACCTACTGTAAGGGTGGTGATTTTCGGCGTTGGCATACATGAATTTGTTTCATTACGAGGGACCAAAATCTCAGAGTGGGGGTAGGACCAGCCTTCTATCGAAAATAGTTGAGGATAGATGTTCCGTGTTGATAAGCTAATACTGAGTCTTTCGACGCTGTCCAGTTGCAGTAACGTATAACTCTATGGCCGGCGCGGTATCTTGCCCACCTCCTCCCAGTGCTGCAGCCAGAGTCTGACGTCCACGATACCTAGAGCCTTCATGCCACCACCGTGCAGCGTCGGTGACGCGAACCAGGCGATATCGGGAGCGATCCGGACGCATCTGAAGATCCTCACAGGAGGTGTGTCTGTAGCCGTAGGATCCCATGCATGCTGAATGTGTCGTAGGAGCGCCACCCTCGGGTCGTCGGGTTTGGCATGTGAGGGGGGGAAGGGTGACGTGAGGACTTTTTCCTCGAGTCTGGTGGTCCATTGGGGGAGGGAGATGAGGGGTAGGCAGAGCTCTCCACTGATGAAACGGAGCAGTGTAAGGGTGGAAATGGAGAGAGGATGTATAACGTGGAGATAGGTTGACAATGAGTTACGCATCTCTGCCACGACCTGGGCAGCAATGTGAACCGGTATCCAACGCACGTCCTGAATCACAGTATGCATTATTGGTGAAATTGAAAGGTAACAATGAAATGCAATCGAGAATGACCTAACCTACCTCGTCGACTTTGGGAAGCGCCCCTAATGTTACACTAAGGTGCACGATCATGGGGAAGATAGCTCCTTCTCGCCAGCGCCCGTTCGCTGCGCCGCATAGTGGGCCTATCCGGACTATGATCGGCTGGAGAGGGGTCTTGGAAGCGGCAGCTGTGAGGATCTGTTCGCCTACCCATTTGGACTCGCCATATGCACCGCCCGCTGCGCCCTCGGGGACGACTGGGGTGGTTGATCCTCCTCTTCCAGAGGTGGATGTGAAGGTGCCCTCAGATGCACCTTGGACTATGTCCGTTGAGCTTATGAACAATAGAGGAGGCGAGACGAGAAGCGGGCTGGAAAGGGCGAAATCAACAAGGTTCCGAAGCATGCGAAAACTGCCGTCAAAGACGCTAAGAGGGAGGTCGTCATCATATGCGGATAGCCATGCATTATGCACGATGTGGGTGACAGAGGAGAGAAGCTACGAGCATTCCATCAGGCCACAAGATGCGCAATCCGACATCAGAGCGACGTACCTGTTCGTACACTTTTTGGGACAAACCAAGATGGCTTTGACGTGCATCTGCTTCGAGGAAAGTCAACTTTGGATGATGAGCCAGAGCTGGATCCAATCCGGATGCCTGTAGTAATGCTGCCTGCCTGTCCACTGTAGAGCCCGATCTGCTTTTCTTGCTGTTGAGAGCATAAACTATTGATACTTTCGGATTTTGCAAGAATTGTGCTAGTAAATTCGAGCCAAGTAGACCCGTCGTACCAGTGATCAAGATGACATCATCGTAAGGCGGAGGTGACGAGGGCTGGTGTTCTGGAAAGTCATGACTGTAGGACCCGACTATCTTCCTCATTTCAAGATGTCGTGCTAGACTCATCTCAGCTCTATATTGAAGATATGCCCGTGCAGTACGAGTTGCAAAAGTAGCGAGGCCCGCGATAGTGCGATATTGGTAAACGATGTTACCCGAGTACTTTCGAGTGTCAACCTTTGCGGTGCTTCGGAGAGCGTGAAAGAGTATTATCCGGAGGCGCGTTGCTTGTAAACTGTGAATGTTGTAGGGAAAGGTTTTGACTAGTTTTAGAAGTACACACCTATCTATTCCGTAATTGAAGATATCAGCGTCATCGTCTAGCTTCCTCGCCAATACGGCCACCACGATGCCCCGAACATAAATCAAGGAATTTTCGGGGCTCCAAGTCTTGGGTGGCTTCAAATCCACGTGTGCGGCTCGAGCCTCGGTCCTATAAAGCGCGTTAATTTCGTCGCTGTATTCGGCTAGAGTGTTTTGTCTGTTGACTCGGCTGAGAGACGTATAGATGAAGGGTTTCGTGGGCGCTGCGAAGAGGACCATCTAGGGCAACTCTGGTCAACCTTTTGAAACACATCTTAGAGACATGATTCAAACCTCTTTCTGGACCCGAGAGTGCTGGGGTGCGAACATATTCATGCGTTGGAAGACAGGCCTTGACATGTCTGTGAGATTGAGCCCCTCAACGGTAAAACTGGATTTACTGAAGCCTGTTTCTCATTTCTTCCACTTGTTTTGTATTACCCGTGTCGATCTCGTAACCGTCCTTCAGCTCGATAAGAACGCCCACATTATACCTCCCGTGTCCAAACATGATTGCAGAACGCGCCGTTGGGTTTTCCAAGATGAAATTTTCTACAAAAATCCCGACTAAGATCACCAGTCGAAGGAAGTGGGGTCACCGCATACCAAGATGCATTGGGTTAGTCTTTCAGGTGGTAAGAGGAATGTACACCGATCGAAATTGTAGAACGTACCACTTCGCCCGTGATATGCTGAATATGTTCCGTGCGTGGAGCGCCAGAAGGGCTAGTAGGCGATATCGAAGGAAGAGAATCAAACGAACGGGATGCAAAGGGCGTCATGAAGAACTGAAAGTCCACCAGAGAGTGTGAAATGAGAGGGCGTGGGTGCACAGTACGACATCGTTTTAATGGCTACCCAAACCCTTCTATTACCTGTATGATACCCGAGTGCTCACAGGCGTAGGGGCTGTTCTGATTTGATGTACATCACGTTCTGCCCGGTTTCAGACTGCTCGAAAAAAGAAACACGTTATCACCCTTCGTCAGACAAAATCTGCGTGAACCTGCTTGCCACCCAGCACCGTCAGTAACATCGGACTCTGTCTTTCTTCGATCGCTCACGGCCGCTAACCGTCACTGATCATCGAAAGGGCATTTTGACGCATGAAAATAGTCGATGTACAAGCGCTCCAGTGGCGTAAGGGATACACCAGATCTGATGGTGGAGCCGAGAACCTGTATGAATCAACTCGCACGTTAAATCTGGACTTCGTTGTCACACTTTATCAATAATCACGTGATAAATGTCACACAGGTTATGTGACATGTTTCCGCCCGGCCTCAGCCAAGCACAGCTTCTTCCTTGTCGCCCGAAAGCATGCTGCAGCTCCAGAGAACAACACAAAGAGTATGCTTTGCACACTGTCGAACACATTATTACTTCTCATATTTTTCTAGCACGTTGCGCGGCGTCTACGGCGTCCCGCCGTTCAAATCGGAGTGTTGCAGGCTCACCGTGGACTGGCAACACCCTCCGGAACCTATGACACTGTTGTTATTGGTGGAGGTAAGTGAATATGTTCATGTCAATGGTCTTTCTTGACCACTGCTGTAGGTCCTGGTGGTTACGTTGCGGCTATCAAGTCCGCGCAACTTGGCTTGAAGGTATCCGGATCATGCGTATTGTTCACAAACTCCTACTAACAGCCTCCAGACTGTTTGCATCGAGAAGCGTGGCTCTCTCGGCGGAACGTGTTTGAATGTTGGGTGCATACCGTCCAAGGCCATGCTTAACAACTCGCATCTTTACCATCAAACGAAGCATGACCTTGAGAAGCGTGGCATAGAGGGTATGTTTACCTTCCTTCTAACATGAGCTATTCATTCAGCCGAGTACAGTCTCTGGCGTTTCACTCAACTTGCCTCAGATGTTGAAGGCTAAGGAACAATCGGTTGTCGGCCTTACGAAGGGTATCGAGATGCTCTTCAAGCAAAACAAGGTAGACTACATCAAGGGCACCGGTTCTTTTGTTTCTCCGACACGTATCGCTGTACAACTTCTTGAGGGTGGTGAGGCGGAAATCGAGGCGAAGAACGTCATCATTGCTACTGGCTCAGAGGTTGCGCCCTTCCCGGGAGGCGCCATCGAAATTGACGAGAGGCAGATTGTCAGTTCAACGGGTGCACTTGAACTCCAACAGGTGCCAAAAAGGATGGTTGTTATCGGCGGTGGCATCATTGGTCTGGAGATGGGTAGTGTCTGGAGTCGACTTGGTGCTGAGGTTACTGTTGTTGAGTTCCTTGGTGGCATTGGTGGTGCCGGCATTGACGAGGAAGTCGCGTGAGTGTGGCTTCGGCGTTGTGCTGGGAAACATCTGATCCATCGCTGCAGGAAGCAATTCCAGAAGACTTTGGCGAAGCAGGGCATCAAGTTCAAGCTGAACACCAAGGTTTTGTCTGCCGACAAGGCTGATGGAAATGTCTTCGTCAAGACACAGTCTGCCAAGGGCGACAAGGAGGAGACTGTAAGTCATGGACGGATATTTATGTATGAAGTGAGTAACACTACCTTAGCTTGAGGCCGACGTTGTATTGGTCTCTGTTGGCCGTCGTCCGTACACCGAAGGCCTGAACCTTGAGGGTGTGGGTGTAGAGAAAGACAACAAGGGTCGCATCATCATCGATGCCCAGTTCAATACTTCAGTTAAGAACATCAAGTGTATCGGTGATGTAACATTTGGTCCCATGCTTGCCCACAAGGCTGAGGAAGAAGGTATTGCCGCGGTTGAATACCTCAAATCCGGTCACGGTCACGTCAACTACAGCGCCATCCCCTCTGTTGTCTACACCCACCCCGAGGTTGCCTGGGTAGGACAAACTGAACAAGATCTCAAGGCTGCTGGTGTTCATTACAACATTGGAAAATTCCCCTTCGCTGCCAACTCTCGAGCTAAGACGAACCTTGACACTGAGGGCTTCGTCAAATTTCTTTCTGAGAAGGAGACCGATAGAATTCTCGGTGTACACATCATTGGTGGGTCTTTCCTGTCAGTTTTCATGGTTAAGAGTTATAATTTGATCCAAGGCCCTAACGCTGGCGAGATGATTTCGGAGGCGGTCCTAGCTTTGGAGTACGGTGCAAGCTCAGAAGATATTGCTCGTACGACACACGCCCACGTACGTTTCCATTTGGTTTGCTATATCCAATGCGTTGACGTTCCCTATTCCTTAGCCCACACTCAGCGAGGCATTCAAGGAGGCCGCCATGTCGGCATACGGAAAGTCCATTCACTTTTAGATGAAGTTATATTCTAGCACTGTTGTTATCCTTCGCATGCGATGTACTGGAACACAGGCGACGCTGTCGTTCTCCTTGCTTTAATGTTTAAATCGCTCGGACGTGAAGACACCCCATGCCCATCTACTCACTCTTCCCAGCCCCCCTTGCCAGCTTCGAGTCGACTACCTGAGAGGTCATTATATGCTAAGCGAATCGCTTCCCTTAGGTCTCTCATGTCGGAATCCGCATTTCTTCGTCACACGAATGGACTGGGCTCTAGATGGCTGGGTGACTCGAAAATATCACTCTAAGGACACGTTGAACCACTTTTATCTTCAAGTCTACTCTGATTGTGTCGGATCCTGCGACTTATTTGCCCTCTCGAAGCACGCGAGGTGCCCTGGAACCTCAAAGTTGGGCAAGGCCGCCCCGCAATCCCTCAACGCAGCTCGCATCATAACGCGATCTCAGCCGCATTAATGGAGCATCCACGGACGATGCTCGTGTGTTCTACATCTTTTCCATTTCACATGTCCTCAGGCTGGTTAATGCCCCCAGCAATCCTTGCCCTAAACTTGACACCGTAAGCGATCTCTAACTGCACGACATGTTCTTGAGCTTCCGCTTACTTACATTCTACTGACTCAGACTCACAAACCACGACTACTTGCGGGCAAACCTCTCGCCGCTGAAGCAGCTCTTCCTTCCCCGGTTTTCGCCTGGGCAAATTCGACCACGTGGCTAGTACGATCAGTTAAGGAGCTCCGGGCCGGTCCTGGGTGTATCTCTGTCTGACAGACTTCACGCACGGACAGGTTTTGACCACCACCAAGTTCCTATCTGACTGGACAGATGTTTCCACCAGCTTACCTAGCTCAACTCCAGCAATGTTTGGGGCAATCCACGCGCTCTCGTGAAACGGCTTCCTCCCCAGAATGTCGAGTTCATTGACCTTAGCGATTTTTCCGCCTCCTTTAAATGCTTTGCTGGAAGGACTTTACAGAAGAACAAGATACTCATTAGAGACGAGTATTGTATCGGACGGCAAGCATTACGGGCAGCTAGATATCAGCGTGGTATATCGACGTGGTATCAGTGAGTCTAACGCAGTTCGGTCTAACCTTGGCTTCAACTAAGATACCTACTTTATACCACCAGGGAAGATGTATTTCCTCATCTATCTACTCGTCCACTTTCTTGGTAGCAAACAGCCTGTTGCGATGCGGCCTCCACGCGGTGCGCAAGTCTACATGCTATTCCAGGATCATAGTGTTACTGTCCATCCTCTGTCAAGACGCTCCCCGCTCTAGGGGGGCGACTTTGTGTGGACTCTCCTTGATTCCAATGCGAACATGACAACTCCCAATTGTGCCTTCCATGGTCCACCGAGTAGGATCCGAATCATTTAGGCGACCTTGCCCTTGGAATCGAATTATAGGAGGTGGACCAAGCAAAGTGGTGCTAAGCCTTACATTATGGACATTTACTGAAGAGACGGCCAGCATATTGTGAGCGCATGATCAGTCTTGCGAGGAATTTAGGTAAGCATCGCTTGGTGATGAGGGTAGGAAAACTGAGGACCAGTACTGCGAACACAGTTCAAGGGCCGTTGCGCACAAAATCAGGGATGTGCGGCTCGGTACTGATGACCTGTCATCAATCTTTTTCTATCGGCCGAAGAAGTCTGATATGGAGATTGATCGTGAGCATCGTTACGTCTTCGTGCCAACGCGAACCCTCTGCTCGAGTTGCTCGGGAGGGACTTATCGAGTCTGCCAACTTTGATGAAGAGATGGAGGAAGACGAGGCGAGGCAATGTCAATCACCAAATGATGTTTTTATGTTCCCCCTTAGTTGTCAGATAAATTGTTTCATCCCTGGTCTATGGAAAGCCGGACTGTCGTGCTCACGTGATGCGCCAAGACCTACTATGTATAGATAAATGGCACGCTCAGGACCTCGGACAGTCCCGGACAGTCCTCAAGAAGGACATGCTTCATTGTCAGATGTGGCATACGGTTTTACATAGTGACTAGATATCAATCACTGTACTCGGATGAGGTAAATCAAAACCAGGCCACCTGCAAAACTGATTGCACACGTGCTCTTTAGCAAAGAGCTTCACCCCGATTTCCAAGTTCCCATCGCCAAACAGATCCTTGCCTGCACCTACGCTCCTGGATGGACGTCACACACAGAACCGAATTTCATAAATAAATATGTGACTCACGGATGTGTCAAAATTTGAGGGTCAGTCAAGAGGGTTCCACTGCCTGAAGGCGTTTGGTGATTCCATCTGATCATACATGAGATGGACATACCTTGGTAGTCAGTGATGTAAGCTAGACCTCCCGTCTTAAGGTATTGGATATGTTGCGTAAAGCAAAGAAATTGTGCGACCTCATAGCCAAGTTCATCCTCGTCGGGTAATGGGGTTGGTTCACTATTATGAATATACTTCGTAAACGGCTGATCGTCCGCAATCAGCTCCTCAGCAAGGTATGGGGTCTTTACATTAGACCAATTTGGACCTTTCGCAGCGTCATTGCTCGCCTTCACAGCAAGAAGGAGACCAGCATCTACAAAACGAAGTCGTGGAATTACAAACGGAGGAAGAAGTGTCGCCCTTATGATGGCGTGATCGATAAAATCGTATGTGAGCTGGAAAAGAGCCTTGGCCCAATAAAGGATGTTCACTTCACGATAGAGTTTTTCAATCTCGTTGTGAACAGATAGTCGGACATAGTGAACCCTGCCATTCTCCTCTTTTGTGTCGACATAAAACCGCTTCACAACAACAGCCTGGCAAGGCTGAGACCCGATCCCGTTAGCACGTGGGGAATTGAGCATGACTTGCGCATGCTGAGTAGTCTTGAATCCACCCACACCGACGAGGCTGGCTTCAGACTCATCGAGTCGTATGTGCCCTAGAATAAACGGAGCGGAATCGATGTTGAACGAACGTTTTTCTTTGTCATCAAGTATTGCCTTAATAGAGAAGGTCGGGATAGGGTAAAACTCGATAACGTCGCGCTTGGCCTTCATTACTAAGTTACCAAATACGCTGGGCATTGAGTAGGTGTCGAATAGAGGATAGAAATAAAAGGCACACCATCATTAGCATTTAGACTCGCATCACCACCCGACCGCAATGCGTCACGCAAGCGGTCACGATCTGGAGAATATGATGCGCTGCGATCCAGTTCGCTGGTAGTACCTAATGTTCGCTTGGTGGGTGGTGACTTGGTCGTCACACTAGATACACTCGCTGCATGGCCTCGCTTGCCAGTAATGGTAACCGGCGGGGTAGATCCAGCCGACAGTATAAGAATGGGGTCCACTGGAGACCCAGAGCCACCGCTGCTGGCATGAGTAGGGGCGAAAGGAGGCTTGGAGAATAGCTTGGTGGTCCTAGAGCGTGCGAGTTCGAGAGGCTTGGACTTCGGAGCACAGTCATTGGAAACCTGAACTGGTTCGATAGGAACACGCGGGTTGTTGGAAAGATCGCTTGCATGGCTTGAAGGGCCCGAGATGGCGGTAGGTAGTACAGTAGAAGTACTACCTTGTTCCACAAGTGCTTCATACTCGCTCCACTGTTGTGCAGGAACAACGACATACAAAGCAAACGTTTTCGACTTGAACGACAAACTTTTTGACTTTCGTCCGGTCCCCGCCACAAGACAGTACTTGTAAAAATACGGCTGGTCTGGATGGTCGTATTTGGAAAGATCGACCCAAAAATCGTCACGAATCAAGAATTCGTGCTCACGCCAGCTAAAATTGGGCGCGAAAGCCTTGATCCGAGGGACAATGAGGTTGAGGGCGAGGGTAATCAGCTGTGGGGACATTATCTGGGCGTTGACATCTCGTTTCCCTTCGGAAATGTTCTATGAAGCAATTAGATCAATCAGCGCATTACAACAACTGAGGGATACTTACCCCAAACGGTGTGCCATGTACATGGTTTCTTCGGGAGTGACCGTTCTCGTACAGGGCGCATATGTCAAGTGAGATAGTTTCCACAGGGGGCATGGAGGGCGCTGACATGACAGCCGGGACGGGGTGATTATAAACCTTGTTCGACCAATGCTGACGAGACGACTGCCAGAGAGCGTGTTGAGGTCCATAACCTGTGGCCTGAGATGAACTGCTTAGTGCAGGGATCGGCTGGGCGGGCGGTTGTACAGATGGGTAGAGGACAACCGGTCCAGCGGAGGGCTGGGTGGAGCGACCCATGTGTGACCCTGCCGCCGATGGCATTGCCATGACCTGTGGAGGATTGACGGTTGCTGAAAGAAGGCGTCAGTGAAAGAGTATGGTACTGATGCGAACAAATACATACCTTTGCGTTGGGCAGCACTGATTGCACGACGAACTGAGGAGACATCAGCAGTTTGCGGGGCAGTATGGTCAACCCTGTGGTCGTTGACAACTCCTACAGTTTAGAATTAGTACTATATTCATCGGGCAGTGTAAATACTTACGTGCAGTTGTTGATATTGACTTCATGTAGTGCTCTGCGCAGCTGGCACATACAAAGCGACCAGGGCGGGTATTGCCAACGGATGCGACATAAATGCACGGCTCTCCCTTCCGGATGATCTTACTACACTTGCTACCACGCTGGCATGGTCGATCTTCTTTGGCCAAGATATCGTCAGAAAATTGGGTGGATAGGTTAAGACTCGACATAGGGACAAGACGGACGGAGGATTGCTCTGCTAACGACGTTCACTCTCATATATATACTAGTACATGGTCAGCACAACTAGACATACCACTAGACTCTTCTGGCACTGTCAGCAGCGTGGTTAGGATATACCGGTACAAAAAGGTAAATCGCTTGTAATTCCTGGCGAACAAGACATGAGATCTGATAAGAAAAAAATTTGGGATTACCTTGAGCATGAGTGGTAAATAGATCTGGGAATCTTGGAGGATATGAGAACGCTGGAGGATACAAGAATGCCAGTGGATGCCCACACGAAGAGTGAGCAATGCGATATTCTAATAGCGTGAATCTCACCTGAAGTCACCTTCAATGGAGTAACTACTGGACCCACCTTGTGCTCGATGGTGAGCGATGTGACATTTGGAGCAGTTGAACATCCTGACAAAAACAAACCTGGGAATTGTTTGAATATTTTGATGGAGTGGTTGTGCAACCCGGACAGTGGTTGGAGAATATGTTGGCGGATGCTCATACGAAGAGTGAGCAATGCGATGTTCTAATGGCGTGAATCTCACCTGAAGCCATTTTCAATGGAGCAAGGGCTGGACTCATCTTGTGCTCGACAGTGGCCATAGGACGGCTCGAAGTTGCGAAGTGTACTTGAAGCAGTACGGATTCAGCCCAGGGTGGAAAGGAGCTGGCAAGGGAGAAGATGGTAAAAGAGGAGTGTACGAATTCGGGGCGGGTCGCACCTAAATACACACAAGGGTGAGCACACGCTGAAACCTGCACATATTAATATCCGTCGGCTTCGGAAGTTGACACGCAATAGGGCACGCCCAGACTTACGCTCTATCGATCTCCGCCATGTCTACTGTCTTCGGGCTTGATAAAAGCCAGTTTCTGGCTCCCAGACGCGTCACCGTCCTCGGACCCGGCTTAGTGACCAGCTATGCCACGGCAAGCTGTAAATCAGTGGAAACCAACACGTACGATATTTCCTTGGATCACGTCTTGATGCTAACATTGACTCGATGATATAGCACCACTGGAGGAGCTTGAGCCGCACATCCGGCGACTTTGGAAGGCTCGTCTCCCAGACAAGAAGATGCTTGAAGAGTTGCATAAGCACATGGATACGGCGCAGTATGGGCTGGGGTGAGTACATCCCTAACTACATGCTCATTGCTCATCTTTGGTACCTGGACCTATAGTAAGACAAAGCTGCGTGCGATCTACAAGCAATTGGGGTTGCAGCGAGCTCGCCAGCAAGGACACACCACTGAGTCCATCCGCCCAGCAATGATAGAACTTCGCGCCATGTTTCCTGCAGCAGGTGCGCGAGAAATGGTCAGTCTACTTTTTCACGAGCAGAACCTTTGTGTACCCAGGTGAGCGCAGCACATCAGGTTCACATAGATAACTAATGACTGCTTTACAGAAGCGTGGTGCGCGAGTACTTTGCCATTCATGAACCTGAGCTTGTGCGTCAACGGAAGGCCAATCGGCTCCAACGTCGACGGTTCTGGGCAGCCGGTGTCAATGATATATGGGCCGTCGACCAACACGATAAGTGGCTGCGTTTCGGCCTTGCACTCCATACCGGGATCGAGCCATTTTCGGGACGTATCTTATGGATGAAAATATGGCACTCTAATCAAAACCCGCAGCTGATTCTTTCGTACTACCTTGAGACTGTGCGCAATTTGGGCTGTAAGATTCAATCATCTCGTATTCAATAACCTATTCATGTTAACACTTTCCTAGTTATTCCTCTGGTGACGCAGAGCGACCCCGGTACAGAAAACTTTGGCATTGCGAATGCCCAGACTTTGCTTCGTCAAATGCTCGACCCCAACCTCAAGGGTTACATTCAACACCGCTGGATGCGCCAGAAGAAGAATGTAATGCCGGAAATCGCCTGGTCTCAGCTTCGTCGCCGCTTCACTCCCGGCTTCAAGTCCCTTCTTGACCAAGGTGTGGAAGCGGGCTTATATGATGCAGACAACATGCTGCAACGGTGCACTATCCTTTGTTATCGCTGTCCTATACTAATGTCATTGGCAGAACAATATTCCATTGGTTGTTTATTCCATGGTTACAGCAAGAACTTGATGCGTATGTCGACCGTGTCAATAACTCACGCAAGCGTCGTGACCGTAACAAGGTGCGTAAGACCAAGATTGTGCACTATCGCTTACTAGAAATGTGTTCAGGTACTACCACACGGCATCCCGTTGCTTGTGCATACGTCTCCTGAGGATTATGGAGCACTCGACTTCAAGGTAAGTCTCCATCCCCTCATGCACCGTCTGAATGGATGACTACACGTGTTTCAAAGGTGACGGTCACTTCTGAACTCATCGATCACGTTTCCCAGTTGTACATCACCCCCACAAACCGGGTCTTTGAGCTAGCTCCTCAAGCGCTCAATACTTATATTGGCGAATGTTACGACTATTTAGGCTGTCCTGTACTATTGCGTACTTCTGTGTGGCGCATTTACTCTCAACTTTTAGCCATTATCCAAGATCGCACGACAGCGCCGCTTCTCGCCACTCTCAGTGCTGGTCCTGCGAGTAACATGGATAAAGACAACCCAGTCCTCTTACCTGACCATCAAGATCTCCCCTACCACGAGACGGAGGATAGATACTATATGGGCGGTGTAGGTGGGGGCACCGGCCTCCGTAAGTGTGTTACTTCATCTGATGACGTGTCACTCATATATGTACTAGAGAATGAACATATTGAAGCGCTTGACAGATTGGTAGAAGAGGATGAGCCAGACACTGGTACTTCTAGTGCCAGTAGGATAGATACTACAACCGCTATCCTCATTAACACTTTCTCAGATGAGGAACCCGACATGGACGATGCGATCGATATCGAGCAGTAGCATATATATATATATATAGTGTATCCAATTTTCGATCACGTTGTCAACTTAGGGTGTACGAGGTCTCATAAGAAATTTGTCTATACATGGTAGGTCTTGGCTGAATCACGTGAGCACGACAGTCCGGCTTTCCATACTGGTCTGAATTCAACTCGGCCCGATTAAGCCCACCAAAGTCTGCCACAAATGAATTCAGGGATGTATATCATTTAAAAGCTTGAGTTAACAAACAAGCACGTCAAGCAGGAATAAGTTAGGCTAAATTGTATATCAGTGTTGACTCCCATTGCAAGTTGATCCCTTTGTATCTTGCGTGACATTGCGCTGTACTCGTACCAATGGCTACTTCATGTTGGACTCTAATTAATATCAGATATTTAGACTACTCGATATGATTACATGATTTCAATTACGCTACCTGGCTAGATACACACGCATGCTATCCCATGATTACAGTCTCGCCGGAAGTGTAGCTACTGATCTGACATTATATGTGGATTGGACCTGCCAACGACGGATACTGCAATCCACTGTAGAAAACCCAGAGTTCCCAACAAATCAAATCACGGCTTTTATGCAGACGTGGAGAAGAGCACGGTACAAAATTATGCAAGACCTTCGAGATAAGACTATTGGGTCAACAAGTCACGGAAATGAACTTGTATGTGCCTTTCAAGATCCTACATGTTACCATGAGTGACCTGTTGGGTAAATCACGAATTGAGCAAGACGCACCTCTCTGGTATCGAAGATGTGCTGGCATTGTTCCCTCCACTGTGGACGCCACAAACACGGAAACAGTGCAACCTCCTCAGAACCGATGTCCGACGACTGAGGGGTCAGATCAGGCGGAAACGGTATGTCATTTGGATCCATACTTTCAGGATCCTCGGAAAACGTTGGAGCCGGCGCGGAATGTAAAGCCTCCTGGGTACCAGTATCAGCCGCCTTCCCCGATTGCGACGATTGTGGTCTAAGGGATGCTCTTTCCTTCTTCAGCCCAAAGATCTCGTAATATAGTTTCTTTCGCTTGATTGCACTACGTTGTCGGGTCCGCTCGAGTTTCCGGACATCGGTTTTAAGGGACGTGTTCTCCGCCTTGAGGCGGTCACAAAGATCTTGAAGTTCAGGTGTTTGTGCAGCTCGTTGACGAAGTTCATCGTTGGTCCGTCTGTCCTTTTCTTGGAGTAGGTCCGTCAACCCTTTCCAATAGTCCACGTCGGCCTGCAGAGCCTTGATACGGCCCTGCCAGCAGCTAGTGAGTACACATCGACACAAGCTACTCAGTCAAGGAAAAATACCTCGAAGAGTACCTTAATCGCTGCGACACCTTCTTGTGCCTGCCCATCAGCTATTTTCACCCTCTTCTCGAGTTCCATGTTCTCTTCGCGAACAGAGCCAACGAACCCGGAGGCCTGTGCGTATTGTTCACGGAAAAACTCTCTATCCTTCTCCGCAGAAACTTTGGCAGCTGTCATTGACTCGACTTTAGACGTAAGTTCGTCAACGGAACGTAACAAGGCCTCTTGCTTCTCTTGCAGCGTCACATGCTTGGTCTCCCATCTAGTCTTTTCCTCGACCCATGAAGCCCTTTCTGTCTCCCACTTCAACCGGTCCTGGTCATACTCGCGGACTTTCGCGGTCAATTCTTCCGATTGTAGCGCCATGTCGTTTTGCATAGTATCCCGTTCCTTTATCCAAGCGTCACGTTCGGCTTCCAACCTGACCTTGGCTTCCTCGGTTCGTGCCACCGCGTCGGACAATTCAGTCACGCGCGCGGAGAGGTTCGCCCTTTCTTCGGACATATCCTTGCGCTGCGTCTGCCACTCTGAAACATCGTCCTCCCACTTGGACCTTTCCTGGGTCCATTGAGCACGCTCCGCCTCCCAAGTAGTGAGAACAGGGCCTGTCCGTCCCGAAAATTGCTGGATCTCAGCGAGTTCTACCTTCAATTCTTGCAGATTTTTGAGCTCATCCGCCAACTCGCGCTCGAGGCGCTGGATTTCTTCCGATTTGACGTTGAGCAACGATAGAGCTTCGCCGAGTCTTCGCTTTGGCGAGTCCGTCTGAACCAATATGGTAGCGTGAATATGGATCCAAATGGGGTAAGAACTAACGCACCAAGTTTTCGGGGATTGGACGAGGCGGAGAGCTAGCTAGTTGATTGGACGAGAAAGGCTCGATATCCGTATCTTCCTGTCGTTGCTCTTGGCTGGGCTGAACGATAACACTAGCCTGTTGGAGGTCTGTCGAGGGCTGGTCGACAATATCAGTATCCTCATTTTGTCCGCTGAATGGAGACTTCTGAGTGATACGTTAGTCATGCAGAACAGTGGCTCGACGGGGTAAAAACTACCCTAGGGGACCTGAGGGCTAGCATTTGTGCATCTCCGCCATTCCCGTCATCCATGGCTTCAGAAATTTTCACGAGAGGCGGTGGGTGAGAACCCATTGCCTCTTGCGTAGTTTCCTCCTCCTCTTGGCGAAGTTCGATTCGTAAGCGTTCCCTCTCTTCCTCGCTCAGAGGCTTCGCCTCGCTGTGCTGTGGAGTATCCAAAGTTGTACTATTCGCGCACCCACTGATATCCACCAGCTCCTCCGATGGCAGTCCCGAAGTGTTCTCAGCCCCGCTGACGAATGGGAGGGGCGACGCTTTCGGCGGCGAAGAGATTGTCTTGTGGACAATACGAACAGCCTTCAGTCGTTGTGCCTTCTTTTTCTTCTGCCGCTCTGCTTCGCGAGCAAGCTGGGCTTGCTCGAAAAGCTCGTTCCCCCTTTTCCTCAACTCTGAATCGGTTACTTTCTTCTGCGGTAGTCTTTTCTGGCGTTCGCCGTTTCCCTCACCGTCAGACAAACTGCTCTGGAGCTGATCGCCTTCAACCTCTCTCTGCTTTCCCTTGTTTACACGCTGAGGGGACGCGAAACTCTCGATCGAGCTCGGAGGTGCCTCAGAATCAGTAACATGTGAGGAAACATTGATTGTCGAACGGAATGTCTTTGGGGATATTTGTATTATAGGTTTGAATGTCTGCCTTTTTGATGGAGAACGTATGCGCAAGAAGGGGTCTTCGGGTTGTGGGAAGAGATCCTGAGTCGAAACAGACGAAGATGCGGCAGAGGCAGTGACAACGGCGATAGTAGGTAGACCGTGCATTGTACATAGGAGTTGGTCGTGCGCTGGTACCGGCCGGGGAGGAAGAGGCTGGAGCAACGACTGTGATTGGGATGGTGAATTTCCTGATGACTTGGTCTCAAGAACAACGAGACCATTAGGCGTGCCCAGTTTTGAACGTTTCTCTTCAGACCTTGATGGAGGTGGACTAATCGATCGGGGTGGGTCAATAGCGTCGAAGCCGTCAGGAATCTGGGTTTCGAACCAAGCATCATCTGCCACACCTTTGGACCCATCAGCTGGAGAACGGGTTGCATTGGGCCGTGGTGCATCAGCTATCATTCGATCGAAAAGCTGGAGTCGTGCTCTAGCTCCTGGAGAAAGGTCAGGACTATGTCGGCGTGCGCTTGGCAGGCCATGGCATATGGGTAGCGAAAGAGGTGGTTCTGAAGTCGGGTTATCGACTGCATCCTGCTGCATTAGCTGAGAAGTCTCATTGCAGGGGCTACATTCCAGTTCATCTCCGGGAACGCATTCTGCATCTGAATCGTCCTCCCGAGGTTTCGTACGTGGAGCCACAGGTTTTCGGGGTGACCTGGACTCTTCCAACAACCCTTGACGCTTAACACCTCGAGGAGGTCCGATTTTAATAGGGGGTATGATTGATTCCACCTCCTTACCAAATAGATCATCGTTTCGTTCCAAGGGTGATTTTCGCTTTGACGTCGATTTTTTCTTCGATTTAGACGGCCGAAGCTCCTCATCCTGACACATATCCAATTGGACGTCCGTGTCGACGACACGCTCCTTACGTCGAGGAATGGCATTGGTCTTCGTCTTGGAGTGATGTAATACTAGTTCCACTCGCACATTAGATGCTCTCGAGCTGACAGCAGTACCTGCTGCACACGCATCCGAACGACCCATGAGCTTGCCCTTGGCTTTGGGCGGCGAACTGTCGTCTTCATCGGAGACATCCAGCGAAGCGGCGTTACTTTTCGGAGGTACCCTTTCATGCAGAGTGGCTTTTGCGCGGGCCTCGGGTCTACGCAGTGTGTCTCCGTCCTCGGAGGAGGAGGAAATCGGCGGTAGAAGTGTATCCAATACCGTTTTCTGCTTTTTGCGTGGACGAGACAATTCGTTTTGCTCGTCATCCTGCCCTGGGCCACTCGGCATCGTCACAGGAGTCTCTGACTGTCGCTTGCGTTTAGCACGGGATTTCTTCGGGGGCGAGTAATGGGGTTGTTCGACCGAGTCCAAGCGCAAAGACTTTGCTCCGGAGGTCGAAGAATGCGCCTTCTTCCCCGAAGTAGAAGAAGCTGCACGTTTGGACGAACTAGACGCTCGCGAAGTTGTACCCGTATGGCCTACGTCCCCGTGCACATGTAAGGTTCGTGGTTAGCCTTCAACGTGCAATCCAGAATACCGAGCTGCGCCAAACGGCTGAGGCCAAGAAAAACACACCACTTACCGCGTTTCTTTCTCTCCGCGGATCGCTTCTTCTTCTTCTTCTTGGCCTTCCACTCCGCCACCAGTTTGTCAGTGCAGTCGTGTTTCGCGACCCAAGACTGTGCCCATGGCTTCCCAGTGGCCGGGTCAATCCCAACCCATTTGACTTTGTATTCCTTGCCACGTTCTGCAGTGATCTCCTGGACATCCCAAAGCACCTGATCATCGTCCGATCGCGGAATAAATTGAGTTTCGCGTTCTGACACGACATGGTCAGTACCAGATTCGTCGTCAGAGGACATACCCCCGCGGATAGCAACCCAGGAGTATCCAGGTAAGACGTGGCAAGACTCTTGAACACCAGTTTCTCTGCTGCCTGTTGAAGTGAACGATCTGGCAGTAACTTGTGGTTTGCTTACATAAGGGGCTGGGAAAAAACCACTGAGTAAGCGCCATTCCCTTATTTATCGACCCGGTACACGCCCAAGTCAAGCTGACGTTCTGTGAACGTTGAAGTGAGTTGCTATCGAGCTGATGTCGATGGGGGGTGCAAGTGATGATTTCCGTCCCACGTTTGTCGAGGGAATTACTAAACACACATGGTATCCTGGCCTGAATGTACCCCATTGTTAAAGTAGTATATTTCCTAATGGACTGCTGTAGTGTCAGCTGGCTATCAAGGGTGAAATGACTGTTTTGCCTTGGAATTGCTGTACTGGCTACCCAACGACTACGTTCAATGGACATCCTGTCTTGTCGTGTGTGAAACAACGTAGATGATAGTGATCAGACCCTGTGGTAAATACATACATCAGATGAGTACGGTCCATTGGTATTATATTTGATGAATGCTTGTGAGACATAGGTTAGAATCCACTCTATAGCAATTAAAGTATTCATTCGATTGTGTGAGTGAGGATGTCATTCTGCCATCACACCAATACTCAAGTACAGTGTGCTTGTGTCAGTGACATACAATAGGCCGAATGCAAATGAAACACAAGTAGAAACACTTACCCAGCGTCCGACAATATCAACAGTACATGTACCGCATGCCTGATGCCACTCGTTGGGGTGCATGTTCTCAGGTTGCCAGCTGTTTACACTATAGCACTCAAGCGCATTGAAATCAAAACACTTCATATGCATGATGCGGCAGGGTACATAATGACAGTGTGCATTGATTGCACAGTAGGCAAGTAGTACTAATGGGTGAGATGAGATATCCATGGCAGTACGCAATTAGGTGGCGATAAAGGAGGGGGGGGATAGGGAAGGACTCAGGAATCGTCCAAAGGCGACAGATGATGGTAATGAGGGAATGGGAAGGGAAACGCTACAGCTGCAACAATAACGAATGGAGGGAGAGGGGGGGATGCTACAACCATGTGAGATCTTGGTGAATGGCTTTCTGTCACTCAGGAACGCTTCTTCTGTCTGATGGATGTAAGGACGCTGACCAGTTCTCCGCTGGGAATTGCTCGAGATCTGACTGGAGTGAGTCAGTGAAGAACCTGTTGAACAGTTAGGTGTAAAAAAACATCATAATTGATATGCGGACTTACTTTTCCCAAGCTTGCTTCTGACGTTCTGTGTTGGGCTCATTGCGAACTTCTTCATGCATCTCATCGAGGAGGTTATCAATAAATTCCCAGAACTGGTGGCTAGACCAGATCTGGGTCACGTTGTTAGCAGACTCGGCATTGTTGCTGTCATCAAGCGTGTTAGATCCCTCTTGAGTGACTTTCTTGGCTAGCGACTTGTCTACCATGGTGCTGAAGAGTATATAGTTTTGCCGCTGAAAAACATTAGCAATGGGTAAGCAGGATGTGCATTGCTCACCAAAAACGCGAAGCGTCCCCATTGCGCCAACGTGACATCAACAAAATCGCGCCCAGCGAGAGACCTCGCAAGATCAGATATGTGATGGTTTTTTGAGATGTTGACCACAATCTGTGCCGGTGAGGGTACAGTTAGTTGATAAAACAATTTAAGAGAACCCCGCACCTTTGTCTTGATCTGAGAGCACTGCTTGGTCAAGACATCCTTCATAAGGGTGTCAATGTAGATCGTTAGTCGAGCATCCTCCATTGCCAGGGGTGGGATGTTGAACACAGTAAGGTTTTTCTTGATGAAGCCCTGAAATTGGAAGGAAGTCAGTATATCAAATGAAGTGAGTATGCTAGTACAAACCCAAATCCGATCATTGATACCATTCAGATAGCGTGAAATGTTCACAGACAAAAGCGCTGTTCGGAGCTGATCCTGGAGGACATCCTACATGTGCAGAGGTAAGTTTTTTTTTTACTTAATAAGAAACGTGATTACCTTGAACTCATCCGACTTGATAAAGGAATGGACTTTGTCTTTCATCCGTTCTCGCTCGAGCCAAAGGTTTTTCCCCAAGATAGAGATAAGCATCCCAGGTACGTCAAGCTGGGTACTCCATCAGTATATGCTGACAGAGATGGGAAGCACTTACCTCTGCAAACGCAGTGAGTGCATCCTCAGGTAGTTCAAGCTCCCTGCACACCTGGGTGGCACGGTGGCGTTTACGCCTCTGCTCCCGCTCAGGTACTTCTTCAGCAGAGTTAGAATGCTCTCGCTGTTGTTGAGCAGGAGGCAGGGGCTCAAGGGAGCTAAACCGTTCAATAGCAGGGGAGCTGGGCAGAGAATAAGGTTGGTCGGAGCTGTCGGAATGAGCCCTGGCGCCCTCACCTGCAGAAGCAGGTGCTGACCCTTCAGCATTGTTGCTAGACCTGTGGGCATGCTCAAGTCAGAATCGTGCGAGAAGACTCATACTGAGATGCTGAATGGTCGGTGGAGGGCACCAGGTGAGGTTGCAGTCAACGATGGCGGTTAACAATATTTGGTGTTTTGGAACATTTGGCTTTGAACACAAGGAAACAAACGTCAGTGTAGCCAAATACTTATTGCACGACATGTAATAGCACAACATAATATGGAAATGTGATAAGAACTTATCGTCGTTTTATTGACGTCTACTGCTGGAATGGGGATGAATCGGATAGGGGAACATCCCAGTCATGCCATGAGGTTGGCTGAAGCCAGTATCAGGATACAGTGATGCATGAGGTAAAGATCCGCAGTGTGGAGTGTATGGAGGGTGTGGTATCGGATAGGTCTGATATGGTAATGGCAAAGGGGGGCGAAGATCGTATGGTACAAAAATGTGTGGCTGGTGTCCCTGGCTGCTACTCGGATGAGTGTAAGTGAACGGAGGTGTCTGGATGTGGCCAGACGAGACTAAACTTGAAGGTTTGGGATCAGATGAGGCTGTGTGAGGCTGGACCCACTGTGTGTTGGTTGGGACATTTCCCTTGCCCTTTCGTCGTGTCTTCTGACTTCTCTCGAATACACCGTGCTCAGTTGCTGGCAGTTCATCACAGTTTGTCCCACTTGATTGGTCCTTATCCTTCTTCGACCGAAGGACCTGTGCAGCATGCACATGTAAGACAGTGTGATCTGGGATCAATGGTGCATATATTTTGTCATAGAGGACGGAGGGGATGGTGGCCTTATGGTAATTATGTATCGACGACATGTTGACGACATGTGCATTCATGCACGCATGCTCAACAAGATTCTTGGTCCGTGACGTGAGCAAGCGTTCTTGTTTTTCAGGTACCATAGAGACGGCGTCACAGCCGGACGCTGAACAGTCGTGTTGGATGTTAACCGTACAGATAATGTCCTAACAGAACCTTCAATACAGAGATCACGCATGGCACTGGCAAAAACTTATGGAAGGTGAAATAACCTTCTTCTGTTCTGGCATTGGATACTTGATGCACGGTGTAGAGCATCAAGTGTCTCTATGTCGATATCTGGTGTTTTCCCTATACCCTAGCTGGTCTACCTGTTATCCGTCCATCCGTTCTCACCAGTCCGGGACTGGTATTAGCTTAGTCCGCTTCTGTTTTAGTCCGGATCTTAGTCCGGTTTGACAATCCGGTCTGGACCATAGTCCGGATCGATAGTCCGGTCCGGTTTTAGTCCGGATCGATCCCCAACAAGCCCGGTTTCTTTCGGACTCTTTATTCTTTATTTAGAATGTGTCACTCTTGTCATTAGTAAGTCCAGGAACATGTTCCGGACTATAAAAGCCTTGTATTAGGTTTTGAAATGGATCTTCCGATCTTCCTACCTTCTGACCTTTTCCTTCCCTTCACTGATTATCGTCCCGGAGAGTGACCCAGTCGTTCCCCAGGTCCCCCTAGCCATTGGGAACACCACCTTCACAGTCCCAGAACCTCCCTTGGGTCGAGTCTACACTCGCCCCCTACTAGTCCTCCTGACCTCCTAGTCAGGATTGCTGTTCTTCAACGGGACACGCAGCTGAGGATGTAATTCGGGAAGAAACTCGAGAAGGCTGATCGCAACGTGGGTGGCTTGGCGTCGCTCGACAGGAACCAGGACTTCTTTGACACACCCAATTCGGTATTCACTGCCATACTTGATAATAACATGAGATCCTACCCCCGTTTTATCTCCCTATGCAGCCATAAAAGATGTGGCCTTGTAGAACTGATCTCCTCACTGAGGTGTCAGCGTTGCTGACTCCATGCCACATCTAGCGGCTTCTGTGTCGTTCCAACTGATTTGGTGATCGACTTCCACGCGTGCTGGTAGCTGTGCTGCACCTTTTCATAAGGGATGAGCGGCGTGTTGATCTAGGAGTCTGGCGAGATAATACTCACCAACTTTTTTGGGTTCCATATTAGGGAAACCCAGTAAACGATGTTGGTGAGGGTGGGCATTGAAGTATTCGACCACACCTGGCCTAGCCTTAACCCATTTCTGAGTGGTGGGATCGTGCCATGTCCCTCCAGACATGACATGCTTCACATTGTCTTGCTCAGCAAAAAGGTGACATGCGTCACGACTCGGTGCTTGGCGGTTACTGTACACAGATGACAAACAATAAACGCCATTGAATGATTCATACCGCTCGGTTGAAAAAAGGATTGCCGGCCCAAAGCGTCGAATAAACATAGGGAGGTGGACGAGAAAATGAAACTTTGCTTTTGTCACCAAAATACTCGGTGCACACTGTGCGCTGATAGTGAGGAAGTCATCGATGACTTGTGACAGGGTGGCCTAATGTGTCACAATCAGGTAAATGGATAGAAATAAACACTGGATAGGAATACTCACGAGATATGTGTCTGTGTCCTCGATTGATGTGTGCCAGAGAAGAATGACCAGTTTTCCGATTAGCGACCATTCTTGAAGGACTTTCTTGGGAACGAGATCGTATATAAGGTAAGGCATGACTTGCGCAAGGCCCTTGAAATGCTTCCCGACAAGCGCTCCCTTGTATCTGATAATGTAGTCAGCATGAAGAGTCGGAGAATTCAGACCTTCCTGATTAATGGACGTGAGACGAGTCTGGAACACTTTGAGGAGTTGGCCTTTGTCGAGGATATACACGGTCTGCCCCCAAAAGTATTTGACAATACCTAGAAGTATAGTGTGAAGGATTTCAGTCGGAGTGTCTTTATGAACGTTGATTCCAGGCATCAAAAGGAGGGGATTGATGTAGTCGTCAAGTGATTGACCTCTGAGGAGTAAATCCAATTCGTTGTTTAAGCGTGCCGTGACCTCGACCTCTGGGAGTCTGGGTCCTCCCGCGGTTCTCTTGCGCAGCGTCTTGCCAAGTGTGAGAAGCCGGTCCACAATGGCAGCGGTCGCACTGTCTCTGATGCCGGATCGGCTGATAGCATTCTTCACCTTTTCCATACCACCAGAGAGCAGTGAGAGCTCAATCTGGTTTTTGATTTCAGCGCGAGTGTCTTCAGGGGTACGCAACTCGCCACACTGAAAAACCGTGATTAGTCCATGTAACATACACGAAGTTCTATATACCTGAAAAACATCGCTGTATCCTTTATCAGTTTTCTTCTCTGCATTTGTGCTGCCAACCTTGCAAGTACAGCATAGGTAGTTGCACTTCAGGCCACCATGGCTGCATTCCTCAGCCTGCATAGGGTTGTCACCTGTGATGATCAGGCCATATGGGATCAGCATGACCTCTTCTTCATACTTAACATCAAATGCCATAATGGGGTTGTTGGCCGCTTTTCTGGTATGCGAGTGAGTAGGGGAATGTTGATGAATTGATGTGGAAAACATACTGTATTGAGTCTTTGACGCCCTGCATTAGCTCCATGGGAGTAGCGTGAGGTGAACCTGTTACAAACCTAATCATAAATTCTTGCTCAAGCATCTGTCGTGGCAGTAACCCATTAGACACGTAGACTACGTGGTGCTTGTTCCATTGTTTCGAGACATTCCCTGACACGTCATCCATGAACACAATAAGAGGTACGGTGTAGACCATTCATCCACCCGACTTCGCTCGGAGTGGATTTGGCATGAGACTGGAGAATGTCGCCAAGGAAACTACAGAACCATTAGATACTTTGCACTTCTGAACGGCAAACTTGTAAAAACCTGTGAAGTGAATCCCAGATTCTCCAGCTTGGCGCTGGAGATCTTCAAACATTCTAATAAAGGTTGAAACTTCGACAATGATCACTTCTGGATCAACAGTGTATCCCTCCTATAATAAACGAGAAAGATTAGTAAACGGGTTCTGTCCCTAGCACCATTCATAGCAGAAACAAACTGCAGTCTTCGAAGCCTTGTGTCCTAGAGCGAACACAGTTGGCTCTGAAGATTCTGGCATCCTCGCTTGGAAAAATTTCTCTGGTATAAAATATTGACCTGTGGATTGTTGGAGTAGCTCATTGACGAAATAGACGCTGCAATTGACACGAACGCACGGAGGTGCAAGCGTATCCGGAAGGTCATCAAGCATCTTGATGCCATGGTGCACCTGCGACATGCGGCCTTGTCCATCCTCAGGGTACTCTTGCATTGCGAACCGAGTAAGTGGGTTTGCAAAATCCTACAATAGCCATAGCCCAATAACCCAGAATAATAGCTCGAATAAGGTAATTTTGCTTACCATGGCGATCGCTTTGCTTAGAGCGTTGAGGTAAAACACGTTACCTGACGCTGCTATCATCTTCTCTGTTGGCGTCCCAAGGAGCTTCTCAAAACGCTCTTGTGCTTTTTTCATAGCGTACATTGATGGCACCTCGGGAGCACCAAGGTCCTTTGCCCATGTCAGTACCGCTGCTTTCTGTGCTTGTGAGAACCTGAGGCGGGGGGAGCTAAAGAGGAGGTGGGTTAAGAATTCCTATAGAACGGTCAGTGAGAAGCATAATGGTAACCTAGGTGAGCCTACCGGCCTTGACTTCCAAGGGTATAATGGCTCATGTGGGGAGACATGCGTGGCCACCTTGGACTTAGCGGGTCGTGAAGCTTGACTTCTGACAGCTATCTGCTGATTGAGAGAGAAATGAAGGGAGATCAGAAAAAAAAACATGAACCTGCGACATCTATGCCATGGTTTTCCAAACCAGGAGGAATGAGATCTAGTTCATCAAAGTCCTCGATACCTAACTCATCTTCAAGTGGTAGCATCATAGTGGGAAATATAGACTCGCCGTTTCTGATCATCTGTTGTATCTCATCATAGTAGTCGTTGACGTGTACAGTACGTTCAGCTTCAAATTCATCCCAAGCTTGGCCTGACAGTACCTCTGGGTTTCCGTTGTTGCTATCAAATGGAGGAGAAGACGAGAGACCATCTAGCCCAACCGCAAATGTGTCCAAGGCAGGTGTCTCCACTGGCAGTGAAAACGCCGACTGATAGCGCCTAAGAGACCCGGATTTCAGTGGTATACCCTGCTCTTTCTGTTCCCGGAGATTATTTTGATGCTTCTTGGATGTAATATGGTCTGCGACATGACAACGACGTATAATAGGTTTCTTGCGTGTGCCACGACTCGGGCAGACCCTGCATATGACATATTGCGGGTCAGTGCAAATGGCAGTGAAGACTGTAGCAGAGGGGGTCAACTCGAAGGACATTGGCCACGACTTCCCTTACCATCTGGATCGAGAGGGGGACATTTTGAAGACCTGGCCATCAGTGTTATCAGCACCAGAGATTGAGTGTGCCAACACCATGAAGTTGTCGTGTCACATGACCTCAACAGTTGTCCTTAAAGAAACTGATTGCAACGTTGAAACCTCCCACTATTTTGCCACTACAATGTCGACAATTGTTGACGTTAGAACCTGTCTTGGAACAAACGGACTCACTACCCTTAACAACCTTGAACTGTCTGTGTTATGCTTGATCCCGAAAGGTCAAGCATGAACTCGGCTTGAGGAGCGAGGACAAGGAGAACTGTTAGTGAGCAGCTACAGTGAGATGGGGACGAGGGACGTAGCCTGCAACCTGCAGGGTCGAGGGTTCGTCCGGCAACTAGCCGACGAAGGTTCAAGGTTGAGGATCTTGCCTAGCGACTTGCTAGCAAGGGGGCGAGGGTAAGAGCTGAGTGCTCAGTCAAGTGTTGAGTGAAGACACGTAGAAGGGAGAACAATCGTAGATTGCCGAGTAGATCTAAGCTAGGGAACAAGTAGACCTACAAGGGGTTTATATAGTACATGGAGTAATCAAGGTGAGACAAGGACAATGGAGAGTAAACAAGATGGGGTGAGTCAGAGGACGA
>JBBPMH010000128.1:0-56275 GCA_038090235.1 Pulveroboletus ravenelii | reverse complement strand
TATCCAAATCTCTTAAATATTGGACCAATAGAATGCCAAGAGTTAGTACTCTATTTGGTATACTCACATAATAGGGTTAGGGTTAGTATTTCTCACAGGACATTGCACTTAGTGCAAAATATGCAAACATCCAGACAGTTTTTTGAGCCACTGTATAACATATACCCCCTTGGGAGAGCCTCAAAAGTATGTGTTATGGGGGAGTATGGGTTATTGGAAGGGTCAACTGCACACAAAATGAGGTTTGGGAACTCAAAAAAGATATGGGTTATGAGAGAGTATGGGTTATGTGAGGTATGTGTTATGAGGGAGTTGACTGTATATGAAAAGCTTAAAAACTGTTCCAATGATATCCTGTTTTAAAATGAATGTATCTCTGCATTCCCTGGGCAAAATTACATACTTATTAGGTCAGCAGGTAGCCAAGAGTCAGTACATTACATGATCCCACCAACACTAAGCGGGATTTCCATGCCTACAACTGCTATTTTATGTACACTACAAAATTACCAAACATTGGAACAGTTTTTGGAGTCACTGTATGTTATTTACTAAATAATACCTAATAGCATTATGGTCAAATAAGTATTTCAATAACATATCATTTTAATATCATTATATCTCAGTCCCATGGCAACCAAATCACATGACCAAGAGGTCATCTTCAGCATGAAGGTTAGGGATATTGATGACTCTGCAAGAGTTAGAGCTAACTCCTTCTGATTCCCTTGCAAATGTCAAGTCAATGCAAAATAGCCAAATATTGGGACATTTTTTTGAGCCAGCACACTTTCACTTCCCAGAGAAATGGTTATACTTAAGATACATTATGGGTGTATGTTTGAACTACCAAGAAAGTGGGTATTAATGTAGAAGAGGGGAGGTCATATCAAATCAATAGATTGAAATAATGTAACCCTAAGTTCTATCTAAATGATATTACTAATTTTTGGAGTCTGAAGGGACATAGAGCTATGGCAGTGTGTGTCTACAAATGTTTTCTTGCAGCCCCTGTGATAAGTGTGTGTGCAAGGACTCTCAAAGTTATGGAGTTTCAAATATCCTGCTAGGCCTTGCACTTATCCCTAGGGGCATATAGAAGCCTGAATGACTATAATAGACTGCATGAGATTCAATAGTTTTTCACAAAGATAAGGATGATATGAGGTAATCCACTGGGCCAGCATCTACAAGTTCAAGCAGTTACAACCTTGCTACAATGGTTGATGAGGGAGCCAAATCACTGAATTACTTTTCTGTTGGCTGTCATCAAGCAATAGTGTTACACAGCTGCTTTGCAGATTGGCACATCATGGAGTCAGATTTATGGTGGGAAGCAGAGCCATGTCAGTGGAGGAACTACTAATGTTTTTCCAACCTACTCTGTGACCCTTTTGTCATATGCACTATTCAATCTCTGATGACTCATCAAGTGTCAGTAGCACATTTGCCATCCTTCCTCAGCGGTCATCATGCTTGTTTCAGATCCGGCCTAGCACGAGATGCGATGAGAAGGAAGGATGTTTATATCGCCAGACTGCACGAGAGACACGTGTAACACGGCGCGCGGGTAGTGTGAACGAGCGGGACTGAGACGAATCTAAATCTACATCAAGTTCACCTTGGCTGATGGTCACGTGTTGACAAAGTCACAACCAGCCAACATGTCGCTTCCTTTTTGGAAGAGGCACAAACAGCACCAGGCAACCGCCCAAGCTAGTCTCTGGCACGCGGCACTAAGGCGCGGGAATGATCACCACCGTTAAGGCACCCGGCACATATACAGTACAGCTGAGCTGCCGAAGGCTTTAACACCAGAGGGCTATCCACAGGTCCACAGATTAGGATGTGATGGGGGAACCATGACGCCTTGCACTCCAAGAAGAAATCCCTTTACGGAGACCGTATGAGAGGAGCCTTCGACACCATGGACTCACGGTAGTACTGGGGGAATCACGAACAAAACCTACTACTCACTGAAACCCCCCAGTGGTTGTTGTGGGATTCGAACCCATGACTTAACAAGCCAGCGCCTACCGGTACGGGGTGAACTGATGGTGACAACCATATTCAATCGAGTCTCCCATACTGGCTCATACTGCAACCAATTCCTTCTACGACCAATCACCGAGCGTTAAGATATCTGCTCGCTATGCCAAGTCGTGCTACCGACCATAACCACATGTATCTAATTTCCCAAACGGTCGGGATTCATCAGCAGGTTCACACCAATGTCCTCCAGGTGGATACGCAGTGTGCGCCGGATATGTGAACTATGCCCCCACGCAACAGGTACGGTACTCCGTATCCGCAAGCGTTGTGCGCGCGATTCTCTCACACAGATACTTGCAACATATATAATGGGTTCCGGCAATGTCTCCATCCAAGCCACCTCCTCGAGTAAAACCCCACTCCCAAGCAAATCAACTCTCCTGAGCATTCAGCTTTACCACCATGGCCCTCAAGCTCCTCCAAGTCCACCTGCACCCGCCTCGTCGGGGTGATCTGCAAAGAGAAGGAGATCCCCTATGAACTGATCGCCATCGATGCCTACAAGCGCGAGCACAAGACCCCTGAGTACCTCAAGCTCCAGCCGTTCGGCCAGGTTCCCTACATTGTACGTTGGCCCACCGAGTTTGATGCGAGGATACTGACCCATGGTCTTGTCATCACAAGGACGATGACGGCTTCATTCTCTACGAGTGCCGTGCCATCTGCCGCTACTTGATCAAGAAGTACCCTAACCAGGGTACTCAGGGCCTCATCCCCACCGACCCCAAGGAGGAGGCCTTCAACTACCACGCGCGCCATGCCTCTCGTATACGAAAAGGTTGGCACGATGCTCGACGTGTATGACGTTATCCTTGGCAAGCAGAAATATGTTGCCGGTGACGTGCGTTGGTGTCCTACTGTTTCGGTCGCCAGTCGCTCATGAGTTTGCAGAACATAACCCTCGCTGACTTCCAACACTTGCCTTATGGCTACATGCTCTTCTACGGAGGATATGGTGACGTCATTGAGAAGAGGCCCAACGTACTCAGGTAAGGGATTGGCGAGCTGGTGATACTGTCAGTGCTGACCTGGGATTCTATCCTAGATGGCGGAAAGACATCTCTGGCAGGCCTAGCTAGCAGGCTGTCCAACACGGGGCTTAGACTATCCTCGGCGGAATGAGCAGTTTCATTATCCTCGTAGACTAATGTGTAATCATATTCTGTTCATACGTAACTTATGTGTTTATAGACACCATCATTGTTCTTGACCACGCTCGGTTGGGAGAGGATGAGGATGGCCGAGTTAATGGCATGCCAGTTGGGCGTGTCGGTGAGGGTCTCTCGACAGTTCCTTCATGTACACACCGGACCCTCCGCAGCTGGACCGACGAATTAGAGCCGGATCACCACGATCTCGGACTGTGTACTGTTAAGTCCATCGCTCCCCACTATAAGCGGTGAAAGCTGCCGGCGCAGACACGACCGGATTGGCCAGTCTTGGCCGGGTCCGAATAGTCCCAGGAGCCTGGGAAGGGCTGGGCGAGCGTCAAGCGTTCTGTGACTGCATTTTCATGCCAATTAAACCCGAATGCGGAGGGCACGAATTCGAGCGCCTGCTGCCTGCGATCTCGAGGTGTTTTAGCATGGTAGCTCTGAGGGTTAATGTCCGGGTGTCGTCCAAGGACGGATGGATAGACGTTTGCACGGTCTGATTGGGTTCGGTTCCAGGGTGGATTGTACGCCACATTTCCTAAAGCGCTGGATCGCGGGATGCCAGGGTGGTGCGGTTGTACTCCGTTTCATATCCACTCCCCACTCACGCGTTCCTTTGCCCGGTGCGCGTCTCGTCTGCCCTCCTCGCTGCCCCCCTCGCGTGCCCCCGCCTCGACCGTCCCCAGATGGCTCCACGTCGCCTCCCTACATCGTCCAACACCCTGAGCCCACAGGACGCCGCCTTCACCCCCTCCTCGCTGCCCTCCTCGCCCGCCCACATCGCCTTCCCCCAGGCACGCTCAAACTCTCCTTCCTCCATCTCTCATTTCCTTTCAAAACCCTCAAAATGGTTCGGTAGAAAGACATCGGACCCTCGCTCGGTCTCCATCTCAGCCGAGCCGCGGACGAGCACCAGTTCTATCAGGCGGCCAAAAATTTCGAGGCCCACAGACCCTCGTCCCATCCTCCCCCCGTTCCAGCCAGACCCTTATGCCACCGACCCTACCAAGTAAGTTTTACTCATCTCCATTTGTTGTAGTCCCGCGCCTACATACCCTTATATCCGGATCAATGACGTCGCCCTTTGTACCCGTGACTGACTGACATCATCCCACCCAGGTCCGTTGCAGAACTCACATTTAAACCAAAGAAGTCACTCGAGTTGGATTCGGCATACCCTTCTTCTTCCCAACACCCTTCCCCCGATATGGACGGTGGCCTTGGCGACCTTCGCAACATGTCTCGCAAAACTTGGTCCAGGTCTGCAGACGACCTCAGAAGCTTCCCCGATCCACCCCACTCCGCACTCGATGTCTCCTTTCAGCACAGGATACAAGAGTACCGCAATAGGAGCAACAGTAGCGCCACCCTCCATCCCGCCTCTTTTTCCAATCACGCTATCCCCGCGAGCCCAACCGTCCAGTCTTGTCCGTCCGCCGCGGACACCCCTCCCGATGACTCTCTGACTGCTAACGAACCTATCATATCCATATCCGTTTCTTCTCCCACCTCAGACAGCTTCGTTTTTCCTGACGATACCCCTCCCACACCAAATGCTAGGATGCACGCCTTCGCACCCAGGTTACCCACAAAGCTTTCTGCTTCCAAACTCGGCCCCTCCCATAACACTCCTAAGCGAAAAGGGTCAGGAGACTCGATAAAACATTTTGATGCTGATAAACCTCCATGCACTTCAACCGCTCGTGGCGTCTTCCCTTTCACTCTCGCCGGCCCCTCTCTCAAGTACGCGGCGCCCACACCAGCTGCACAGACTTCTGCAACCCAACCCTCTTCCTCATTGCTGGTCCCTCCCACTGTCAATGACGCGCCGGAAGCGGACGAGGGCACTGTCTCAAGACGGACCTCTCAGATCACCTACAACTCTGGATTCATCAATCGTCTCACCGACGCCGCATCGATGATACAGGCTTACCAGAGACCCTATAGCACAGCTGCTACGTTAACATTGGCAAAGGGCTGGAAACCTTTTAAAGCCGAGCTCAAGGGATCCAAGTTGTATTTCTACAAGCCGCCAAGTGATAGGAGCGCTGCAGTCAAAGACTTGTTTCCCACCGGCGTCGTTCCGCCGAGCCTTGAAGACGAGATGGCTGCGGAATCGGATGTCTTTGAGGATGTCGCGAGGTCAGGAAGAGGGAGAGAGGATGGCTTCGCGTCTGTCGGAAGGAAGAAACGAGCTTATTGGGGAAGAAGAACGCACCCTGAACTAGTAGTCAGCGAAGGCCATATTGTCAAGGGAACTTTTGAAGCCCTCGTCCATGAGGCTGTGTTCGCGACAACCTTCGTCCCTCCTGCTACGGACGACAATCACGGATCTGCCGGACGGCCGGCAGACGGAAGAAGTCCGGAATGGAAAGACTTTTCCTCTGCGATTATCCTTTGTCTGCCTCCTTTCGTGGACCGGTCCAAATTCGAGAATGAATTTACCCGCCTTTGCTCCACTCTAGTCAATGGAGCAGACGAGCATACCAGGGAGGCAGAACGCGCCAGAGTGGTCTGGATGGCCCGGGAATATGTCACATGCCATGGTATCCCATCTGACGAGTCCGGTTGGCAAGAGTTTACATCCAGCACGATTCCTAATTTCACCATTAACCCCCCCACCCTCAGCGGTGGCGTGCCCAAGTCTGTTTCTACCCAGGCGATCTATGCTCCGTCTCCGAACCCCAACTTGGGAAACCCGCAGACGGATGGTACGAATTCCGTTTCTCCGAATCTCGGGACATTCTCGCCAAGGCCTCAAGATGGCAAGATGGCTTCTTTAATGGAAGCGCTGGCAACTCACCCCGTTCCGCTCGCTTCCCCAGGAAAGCCCCTCAATCCCCGACAGCAACACCCACAGGTGCCATCTGCCGACACTGTGGAACGCTCGCCAAGAACCTGGGCGATCCTCGCACAAGATGGCTTCTCCCGCGAGGTCCTTTCGCTGCTCGATCCTCACCTAATTGCTTTCAGTCTCCAACTCTTCCATCGCCGTGCGTTCCAGGATCTTCCTGATAACCTGACAGCCGACCATGTCATCGGAACGGATCCCTCTTCTGGCACTCCGGACGGAGAGGTCCTTCCGGAATTAGCCCCTTCGACCAAGTTCTTTGGCAGCGACGAACATCCTCACTGGCTGACGAAATTGCTTTTGACGCAAATCCTTGGCTCGGATTCGTCCAACGCAAACTGTTCACACTTTGATCGATCTTCTCGCACCCATTCGCGCTCCGAGGTCATTTCGATCTGGGCCAGGGTTGGAGAACTCTGCCGTATTGCTGGGGATGAGTGTTCCTGGAAGGCGATATCGACTGCCTTGTGCTCCCGTCCCGTAGCAAGATTGACAAAAGTCTGGAGGCGTGCCGATAGACAGAGTGTCATCGCTGTCGAGTCGTGGATTTATCCTGAGAACGGGGGGCATGTGGCCACTGCGAGAGAGCCAATAGTGTCCGCGTGGGGAGGGGACGTGAAGGAACAGATGCGCCACGAATTAGAACGTGCGCGGAATGAGGTGGACGAATGCTGGGCCGCCGAGCCTCTCCTGAAGGCCAGGAACATATTCGAGGGTCTCAGGACGCGGTTTGCGCTTTGTTCCAGAACACCCGTCGAGACTGCTTCGCTTCTACCGGAAGTTGGCAAGTTGACTTCAATTTGGGAGGACTTGTCTGAACAGAAAAGTGTGCAGAACGCGTTTGTTCTGAAATTTCAACGGTAGGTTGGATCCCATATAGACTTGGAGGAGATGGACATTGATGCCGGTAATAGTGTCGACCAATTCATGTCCCTTTCCTTGGCTGCCGAACCACGGAGGAAAGGATTGTTTGAGCCTTTTTTCTGGAGCCAGGCTGCTACATCACCCCACACACACTATCATCCCTTGGTTCCCCTTCTCTTTGTCGAACCTTTGCCTGCTGTCTCGCTCATTGATCGGGGCCAGGTGTGGAGGGGTCGTCTCGAGAGCTGGCCGACAAAACTCAGTGTGGAGGAACTTCAACAACTTCGGAGTATTGACACCTCGTTGCGTTCGTTTGGGAAAAACGATGCATCGGCCAGCAAAGATAAATTGCTGAAAATCGGAGATGTCGATTTGGGAGGGACCGCCATTCCTGTGTATGACGGAGAGCTACTTCTTGTAGCGCGGCCGGACAAGGATCCAAATTCAGCTTCGCGGCCCGCATCACGAGCTCCCTCTCGTCCGCCCAGTTCGGCGATCGACCCGTCTGGCAGCGATAGAATGGTGGTTCGTACGCCTTCCATCCGAGTGAAACCAGGTTCTACTCAAGGGCTGGAGCGTAAAAGCAGCGTGCAGAGAAGGAATTCTCTCCCTGCTATTTCTCAACGTGTCAACCACCCCGTTATGACGGAGATCTCCACCGAACGACCCATCCGAGTACTCGTTCAAGCTGGGACTCTGGATAGGCTGGTGAACGTCCTCATTCATGGTCTCAAAGGCGTTTCGGTCGCGGTGGCGGATGATAACGGGGAGACATCATTGCGAGATGGGAATACGAGGGACTTGGTCGTCGACCACTCCGAGTTTGCGCGGGTGTGGTGGAATGCGTTCCGCAGTTTCGTGACACCGATCGTGTTTTTCGAGGTGAGCCTAGGGTTCTCCCCGATACATCCTGTTTGGTGACTCACGAGACGTAGCTGTTGCGCAAACGGTTCATAGGGAGTCGACCCTCTAGCAACACTGCTACGAACGCGCCGATTCACGTTGTGCAGTACCGTTCTGAAATCTTTGGTGCTATGAAGGAGTGGATTACCACCGGTGGGGGTGCGCAAGACTGTCTAGATGAGGTCCAGCTCTACGACCTGGTCAGAACCTTTTTGGAGACGCCGTTGGATCGTTCGGTACCCGACTGTCCTCTGGTTGGCGATGACGCTGAACTTGTCCAAGCCTGGGACGAATTGGAAGGAACGCGGAGGGATACGTTGTCGGCGTTTATATCTCATACGTTGCATCCACCGGCGCTCGCTACCGCTACTCCCCGACCCAAGGCATCAGTCTCGCAAATTCGAAGCTTTGGGAATCAAGCACCAGATCTCGATCGGATCAGCGCTGAAGACCTAGTAGAACATCTGAACGCTATGGGCTATGCCGCATTCAGCAACGTTTCAGAAGAAGTATACGTTTACTTTTTGATATAACTGGTTCTGGACTGACACTTGTGCGATAGGATTTGTTTACTACTGCTGATTTACTTGAAGTGCAAAGTGCTGACCGGACGGGTTGGTTCTCTGCGCGCGAGGCCAGTTTTCTGGACGACGTCGAGATTCAGACGATGTACTCCCATCTCATGGAGGTTCAGCCATCGTCAATGGTAACCGACTCTCAGGACTCCGTTTATCGTCTCCTCCCGCCAAGCATCCGAAGCTGTATACGTGCATACAATATCCTCCGTAAATGGATCATCTCGAAACTCGTCGTGCCGAAACTTGGCATTCGGAACCGGCAGACTCGCATGGACCTGTGTTTACGGGCCATCGAGATCGCACGTATGCGCAGTCACGAAGGGAGTGGCAGCCCTGTCGAACTGCACGAACGACCCGTTGTGCGATCGTTTGTCGAAGCTGTCCTTACTGCTGCCATCCTTAGCCCCGAGAGTCGGATGCATCAACGGCCGTGGCACAACGTGGCGAATATCCGCGGCGTCCCCCATGACAGTCTCGGTCTTTTGCTATCGCGACCGACGGTTCCGAAGAAGCTGTATGGAGATCCGCTGATCGTCGATATTAGTTGGCTTCTCGAACGTATGCTCGAGGTCGTCAGTATACCGAATACTGTGACGATATCTGTGGAGGATCCGCAATCGATTATCAATTTGGATAAGCGCAGGTTAGGATCTCGTTTTTATTTGGTGATGGGTCGTCGATGGCTGATGTCTTCTCAAGACACTTGTGCGACGTTATACTCAATATGCCGACGTTGCTCAGCATGCGTGGTCGTTCTAGGGAAGACGTCGACCGACGGGATTTTGAACGCCTGAACAATATCGAAAAGGAAGTGAGCGCCATTCACTTTGATCTCCGCGGCATCAAGGAGGAAGCACAGAAGGAAGCCCTCCAAGCTCAAAATCTTGGTTCTGCCTCGGCCAAAAAGGTCACCCGACCTTTCCAACGTCTAGTCTCGCTCCAGCATGAAAAGAACAAACGAGACAAGTATCTGTACGACCGGCTCAGTAAAGACAAGAAGCAGGAGCAGCTGCGGATGGAACGGCGGGACGAATACCTGAACAAGGTGATGCGACCTCGAAAACCGTTGACTCAAACGCAGAAGCAACATCGTGTGAAGAAGAGCTACTCGTCTGCATTTTTCCAGCTGATGCGACCTATTTCGAGTGCGTTCACGGACCACACACTGGTTGCGAAACGGTCGCCTGCGGAGCTGGATTTCGTTCCGTCTGGGAAACCATCGCTGGTGCTCTCCGTCGTTGGTGCCAAAGTAGCGCAATTCATCAATAATGAAAGGTCGTACATGTTCCAGCTGGATACGGAAGAGGGGGAGCAGTACCTGCTGCAGGCATTTTCGAGGCAGGAAATGACGAAATGGATAGATATGATCATGAATGTGTCCAAGGTTTCCGCGAAGAGACGTCTGACGTATCTCGGCAACTCTCCCAAGCCTCAGCTATCTGACCACATCATCGATCCTATCGGAGCACCGTCGGCGTCGCGGGATCCTACTGCGGGTGGGTGTTATTTTGAATCTCGCAGTCCAAAATAACGGTACTGACGTTTGGACGTAGTCTTTGGTGTGGAATTGGACTTTTTGCTTGAACGCGAAGCAGGTGGGGAAGAAGTCCCGCATGGCGCCGTCCCTTCGGTTATTGCGAGCTGTCTAGTAGAAGTAGAAGCGCGTGGGTTGAGCGAAGTTGGAATTTGTGAGTCTGTCTTTTTTGTCATGAAGACGACTGTGCTTGAGCTCAATGCGTCGTAGATCGTATTGCGGGAGCTACTAATGAAATTAGTTCCCTCCGTGACGCGTTCAACAGGGGCGAAATGCCCATTACTGAGAGCACAGATGTCTATGCGATCGGCGACTTGGTCAAGTCATGGTTTAGGCTGTTGCCAGAACCTGTGTTCCCTTCGTCGGCATACTATGCGATCATCGAAGCTGTTAGTACGTCGATTTCCCTTTTCTGTCTATCCGCCCGATTCTATGTGTCATTACAGAAGTGGAAAACCCACACGCACGCTTGTCGAGCATTCGAGGTGTCGTTCATGCGCTGCCACGTGCACACTTTGATTTGCTGAAGCGCGTCGCTGAACATCTCGACAAGTGCGTCTTTCTTCTCTGGTGGTGAAAATGCCCTCGGCTGATCGTTGTGTCCAGAGCTACCGACTTTGAGGAGCAGAATCACATGACAGCAGAGGCACTGGCCATCGTGTTCAGTCCGAACCTGCTGCGAGCGCCTCAAAATGATCTTGCCCTCATCCTTGCCAACATGGGACATACGCACAAACTCGTCAAGGCCCTCATCACTCATGTGCGTTTTACGAATCAAGGGACGCGAACGTGATACTGACTTACACGTTAGTTCCATGTCATATTTGACGAGGATTACGAGGCAGAAAATGACGTAGAAGAGGACGATGCGGAAGCGCCGATCCTGGAGGAAGAAGAGGAAGAGGTGGACATTCCTTCATCCCACACGACGACACACATTGGGCATGAAGAATGACGAGACCGAGGATGGTGTCCGTACGCGCCCACTGGAGGGGCGTCTTTTAACATCTTTCTACATTGGTGGACACTCGGGTCGTGATTTCTTGGACACTCTTTTGTCCCTGGTCTTTTTCTCCTTGTTATCCCGTCAGTCCGTGCAGGCATACTATTTATCATCGACATGTACGATTTCCGAATACGCGGCACTCCTCTCTCTCTCTTTCGCTCCCGCTCTTTCTCTACTCTCGTTTCTTTTAAATATGTTGGTCCCGTCATCCAGTAGTTGGGATTGGCACACAATTTATCATTGTACTAGAGTCTAGTCTGCCCGCATCAAGTAGACATGACGCCAGTCTAGTCATCCTCATCCCAGTTACCCGCCTGCTGAGGTACTTTTGGTCCGCCAGCAGGCTTGCTCATGATGATGCTGTCCACGCTCAAAACTGAGACTGCAGCTTCTGTCCCGAGCTTTATAGCCCATGACTTGGCAGCTAGGGGATCGAGGATCTTGTAATCGGTAGCCACGAGCGTGCCATCCCGCTCAGCCTAGCGTCGCGTGGTGAATATTAATGGGTGAAATCGAACCAAGCGAGACGGGTACCTCGACATCGACACCCCAGGCCTCCCCACCCTTTTGCTCATGTTTAGCCCACAAACGGCTGAGTACCTCGTTGCCCTCTGCACCACCGAGCGCGTTCTCTGCCAGTGTTCTCGGGATGACCTCGAGTGCGGTCGCATACCGCTTCACGGCGTGCTGGGCGAGGCCCTTGAGCCCGCTCCCGTACGCGTCCACACGTTTTCCAAGTTCGAGTTCCGTGGCACCCGCGCCGGGCACGAGCCTTGGGTCTTTAAGCAGCGACTTGATGACGTTGACACCGTCGTCGATCGCCCGTTCCAGGTCGTCCAAATGGTTTGCCGTCGCGCCTCTCAAAACGATGGTCGCCGTCCGCGTCTTTTCTGTCCTTGGATCATACCCCGCCTCGTCTGTTCTGAGCTGTCTGAGGACGGTGACGCGGTCCCCGCCGATCTCTGTCGTCTCGAAGATGTCGACGTAGCCGGCTTCTTCTGGGGTAGGGGCGCCGATGCGGGCGAGCGGGGTGGCGTTGACGACGCGGCTTACTCTGCGGAGGTCGAATTTGGAGAGGACTTTGAGGACGGCGATGTTGAATCGGTCGAGATAGTGGAGGGCGAGTTCACCGACAGAGGATCCAGCAATGATGACCTTGACGCCCGAATCGGCGATCTCTTTGAAGATCTAGTATATTCGGGAGGTGAGCACAGGTAGTTGCACGACACGCAAGGGAAGTCAGGCGGACCTTTTCTAATTGTTTTTCCTCTCCTCGCGTAAAGTTGAGCATTTCTTCGGCACTTTTGATGAGGACGGTGCCTTTTGTTTCAGTTTGGGCAATGTCGAGAGCGGAAGTGAAGACGGCGACTTTGGCTTTGGTAGCTTTTTTGACGATGCCCTCCGGTTCCCGGCCGAATACCATGCCTTGTACTACGCGACTGGCGGAGAGGGTTCCTCCCATGATTTTGACGACGCGCACGTTGTCCACGTTGAAATTCCTTGGGTTTTCTGGCATGACGGCCAGCGCAGCGTCCGCGACAAGCACAGACAGGGTGTCTTCGAATCCATATTGTTTTGATGCGATGGCAGGCCTGAGTGCCTCTGCGAGGGAAGACTGTGTAAACGGAGAGGGGAGGCTAGATGTGGACAGATCTTGCAGGCCATCAGTTGCGCGCGGTCACGCGTCAATGAGACGGGACGCACGCTCCAATTCAGCAAGCGCTTTCGCACATGCGAGTTCGTATCCCTTGATGACTTCGCTTGGATGTAGGCCCATGATGAGGAGATGTTCTGCCTTCTTGAGCAGTTCGCCCGCAAAGATGATCACAGTATTGGTTGCGTCGCCCATCTGTGTATGGTCATGACGATGTAGTTTGGTATGAGATACACGGACCTCGGATTCTTGTGCTTGTGACGCCATCACAAGCAGCTTTGCAGCCGGATGTACGACTTCGACTTCCTTGATGATCGTTGCAGCATCCGACGTGACGAACAATCGGCCCAGGTGATTGATCAAGAGTTTATTACGACCTTTATATTATCGCGAGTTTCAGTGGAATGAACGGGGACGAAAACGATTGTCGCAGCGCACCATTTGGACCGAAACTCGTCCGTACGAGATTTGACAGTTCCGACACGGCCTGAATGTTGCGCAGAATGGCATCCTCGAGCCCTTGGAGATGCTGCAAGAGAGATGTCGATCGGTCAGGTGGTGTTCAGGGATCTGAGGGCATAGTCACCTTGTACCCTTCCTTGAAGAGCTGGATGCTGTTCGCATTGGGGACTTTGAGTGACATGGCCGATCGCTGAGGATGTGCACTCGGACTTTTGACGACGAAGTCCCTAGACGCGACTCGCGAGTGGCTGCGACTCTCACACAGACCGGCTCCGGCTCAGTCCCCTGTGCTCATCACAGATATAAATCCCCTCGTTCTCGCAACGGTTCGTGGATTGCGGCTACCATGGTCCTCAAAGTACTCGGGGCGGTGGCCAATACCCTATTGCCTTCATCGTATTATGTGCCTGCCATCGTATCCATTCTTGTGATCGTCGTCGTTCATGCTTTTGCACAAGGACGTACAACGAACCGGGAGCGCGACTTGCATGCCCGTGTCGTTCTCGTTACTGTCAGTCGTTTGTTCACCCCTTGTCTGACGCCAGCGCGGTCTTTTCATCCTCGTTCTTCAGGGCGGTTTTACCCCACTCGGGTTGACGCTCGTCCAGAATCTGGCTCAGCGAGGCGCACATGTCATCGCTCTCTCCTCCAAACCAATCAATCATCCCGAAGTGGAGGTTCTCATCGACCTCCTACGCTCCACAACCAAGAACGATCACATCTATGCAGAAGAGTGCGACTTGTCTTCATCAGCTTCCGTCCGCTCGTTTTGCACGGGCTTCATCACAGGAAAGGACACGCGTTTGGATGCGATCGTCTTTGCACATGAATACGAACTCATCGGCTCGCTTCTGGCCTCCGACGACCCTGCGGAGCTTGCGAAACGTCGACGGGCGTCCTCATTAGCCACATTTTTGATGATCACGTTGCTCCTGCCCGTCCTACTTGTCGCCCCAGTGGAACGTGACATCCGCATCGTCAACGTCGTCAACCCATTCTATGCGGCCGCAGCCGTGTCGTATTCAGTCACAGAACCACTTCTGCCAACTGCTCCGCTTTTCAAGCAGGAAGGCCGGAGGTCTCTCGAAGCAGTTCTATTCATGCGCCACCTGCAGCGTGTACTCGATGCCCTCCCATCCGGTGGCCAAGTGCCTCGAACAGACGAGACGACTATCCCTGTCGTGAGCGAGAAGATTCAAAAGTCAAATATAGTCGCCGTTTCTGTCTGCCCGGGAGTCAGCCGCGCGGATACCATTGCCACTCTTCTGAAGGCGAGTGGCGCTCAAGCACGTCGGTCCATCCTCGGGACAGTGATGTGAGTTGTTTTTGGCTTGTTTTCCCGCCATGGTTAACAGTTTACATCAGCTATCTGATCGCGCAGCCGCTGCTGAGGCTGTTGGCCAAATCGCAGACGGCAACCATTCAGTCGATACTACACGTGCTCTTCCTTCCGACACCATTTAAGAGCCCGCAAGCGTCAGTTGTTCGGACTTCCGCCGAGAGTGCTCCAGAGGAGGTTTTGAAAGCGGGAGCTTTGTATCGAGAATGTGCCGTAGTTCATGTACGAATACCCACAGCCGACGGCACACCCTCGAGAAGCGAAGACCAGAAAGACGGACCGATGCCAGACGATAGAGAGCTCGGTGGCGTGCACCTCGGTCAATCCGTCTGGGAATCTTTCGAAATTGCGCTGAAAGAGTGGGAGAAGACCGTTCCTGCTTCTGACAAGGAAGCTGCCGGTGATGATACCCTATCAGTGGATAACCCTGCGAGCTCTTGGTATGATTACTAGCCGCAGCCTTGCATATGTATTGATCAACTCGACAGAACAGACTCATAGGTTGAACGCACACTTTATGGTTGTTATGACTCTGGCCGCACATTCGGTCGATTGCTATACATCGCTTTCGGTTGTTAAGTGAAATCATTGTTGGTTACAACAGATAATTCATCGATCAACGAAAAGCAAGCTATAGGTAAACACAATAAAATGATGTCATAGGTAAAATTATCGTTCTCTATCTGAAGGCCCACGATTGTTCTGACAGGAAGAATTATGCTTCATCTTCATCTCGCTCCAGAGCGTCAGCTACCGATTCAAGTGCTACCTTGGGCTTCAAGAGTGTGGTGACCTTGAATTCGACTGTGTCTCCCTGCTCTACTTTCTCCGACCTCTGTAGACCCAGTGCGATCGTGCAAAGTACAGCTTTCCCTTCCGTGTATTCATCGGATGACTCGGGACTGTCCATGGCAGCTGTGTTAAACCTCTCGCCCAAAGAAGCATTGATGGGCCACAAGTCAGCCGACGTCACCTCCTCACCCATCGCCTTATTCAACCGTGACGCCATCTTAACAATGTTGGAGATCCGTTCACCAAACTTTTGCGTGAATGTGCGATAGGCTTCCTCGTAGCTCTTCGTGCATCCTGCGGCGACAATGATAATGACGAGCGTGTCGGAGATATGAGCAACCATCGTCGCGTGGAGGTCACCTTCCTGCATGGCTACCTTTTGTGCATGTGCACGTGTCAGGGAACGCCAGCGACCGCCGACCGCCTGCGTTTCTGCGGGGTCGTCAGTGTAGGTGATGCGCTGGAAAAGATCGAACTCACCTGTTTCACGGATGTCATTGTAGATCTCTGCAAGCGGCTGCTCTGCTTGGAGACCATCGAAATCCCAGGTCATGATAATCCAGCGCGAAAACTCGACTACAGCACCCTGCAGTGCGATTTGCACGAGAACCGGGTCATCGCCATGCGACACGGTGCTGAGCAGATGAGTTAGAGTGGAGCCCATGAGCTCGCTCATCCTGGCGCCAGCCTCCTTTCTCTCATCCGCGTACGCCCGTTGGCGTTCAAAGTCATAGGAATCTGAGATGTAAGCGGAGGTCTGCTGAATCTCGAGGTTGAGAGCTTCGACTAGAGCAATAACTTCAGCCCCGGAGAGCGTGTCGGCTTTCGTGAGGTAGACCTGAGCACTTCTCAGTTCATCGCTACGGGCCTCGAGGATGGCGGTGAGTTCGTCGTGCTTCGTCCGCGAGTGCTGGAGCTCGTTCTGAAGGTTCTTGAGCTCAATGTCCTTGCCCTCTAGGAGATGCCCGAGGCCGCCGAGCTCTCCTACCAATCGCTGACTCTCCGAAAGGGCTTTGTCCTTTTCATCCTCCTCTCGACGTAGGGACTGTTGCGTCGCCGCCTTGTCCTCCTGCTCGCGCTTGAGCAACTGCGAGAGGGCGGTGGATTCGTCAACGGCTTGTTGGTGAGACGCCTTGAGCTGGTCGACTTCCTCTTTTAGCTTCCGGTTTCCTTCCTCTGCCCCTCCGAGCGACTCCTCGAGTTTCCTTACCTCCTCTCGTGCTTTTTCCCTCTCTCCCTCGTCCTTCGACCCCCCACTACGTCGCCATAGGTTGAACAGCATGAAGTGCCGGAAGACCCAAGGCAAGCCTGTAAACGCGATAGGAAGGACCCAGTATTTGGACGGCGTGAACGCAAAAGTCGACAAGTTCATGGTGAAACTTCCTCGCTCGTTCGAGCTCGTAACGATGTGGTACTAGCGATCGTCGGCCATTTGAAGCACTTCGATTGTTTGGTACAACCATGTGGCGGGGGTGCTATGGAGGCGTGTGTTTGACACACCTCGTGTGTGACTCCGACCTATGGCCAGCCATTCGCCTCGGTCAGGAGGCCGCACCTTCCTCCTGGGAACAACCGAACTTTTCCAAACACGTTGTGCCGGCGTTTCTCGGGAGTTTAGGGATGCCGTGCCTCGCGTATTTCATTCCGTTGGTTGGCGCTGCTAGCTCGCTGTTATTTCCTGGTGAATGCTATCTTCACATCAATCACCGCACTGTTGATAGGGCGATTCCACCAGGTGATCGAGGCTGGTTACACGTTTAGCTCTGACGATGATAAATGCCGTCCTCAGCATGCCCTGCGATAAAAAGCCGTTGTGGGACGTGACCCACTCAACACTCGCCCGAGTCGTCTGAGGCGCACTATCTCAGCAACTATCCGTCCTATCGCGACGGCAACGAACAAGATTACGTCACAATCCTAGCGGTCCCCGCTGTCCATTCAATTCTTCGAGTGATGCTCTCCCGAAGGCCTTACCAAGGCCGTTCGCGTGGGCTCGTTGTTGCGTTCGATATTGGCACGACGTACAGCGGTGTGTCGTATGCTATTCTGGATCCAGGCGAAGTTCCAAAGATACGGGGTGTGACGAGGTTCGTCTTCCTCGTGTAGACTGTTTCGCTTGACGCTGACTGTGGTCTTTGCGTAAAGATACCCGGCGCAGGAGCATGTAGGCGGTGATTGCAAGATACCGTCCATCGTATATTATGACCGGCATGGCACTCCTCGTGCCTTTGGTGCGGAGGCACTGCAGGATCATATCATTGAGCAGGCCGAGGACGAGCAATGGGTCAAACTTGAGTGGTACGTATTCAATGCTGGCCGTTTGTATAGCTTGACGCGATAACTTTGATACCATTTCCAGGTGGAAGTTACACCTACGCCCAAAACAGCTCGTTACTCCTCATATCACCGACGATGATCTTCCTCCCATTCCGTTTGGAAAATCCGCCGTCGACGTCCTGGCAGATTTTATGCGCTACCTCTTTCATTGCACGCAGAAGTACATCGAGGACTCGCACGGTGCCAACCTTTGGAGGACGGTGGAGAGTGACATCCAGTACGTGCTCACCCATCCGAATGGGTGGGAAGGACCACAGCAGAAACAGATCCGACGCGCTGCTACTATGGCCGGTCTCGTTTCGGGCTCGCCCGAGAGCCAGGATCGAGTTCACTTGCTGACGGAGGGGGAAGCGAGCTTGCATTTTTGCGTGTCACATATCCTGGCGTCCGAGACGTTGTCGAAGATGGCTATCGTTTCACCCGAGCACCCTGGACAAGAAGAAGAGCAGCCGCGCCAGCGGGGTGTTGTTATTATTGATGCTGGAGGAGGAACGATTGATTTGAGCGCGTATTCAATGAGGTTGTCCCCAACGTCGTTCGAAGAGATTGCGCCTGCTGAATGTGAGTATGCAGATATGACGATTCTGGCGTCTAACTCAGTAATCACCAGGTCGCTTACAGGGATCCGTGTTGGTTACGCGGAGGGCTGCTGCCTTGCTCAGAAGTAAGTTGTAAGATAGATCTGCGAGTATGTTGATGCTCATGACATTCGCAGAGAAGCTGGATGGTTCAAAGTATTGTAATCCGGAAATATTGAAACAAATGACCGAGATTTTTGATAAGACGACTAAGCTTCGTCTGCTCAGCGCCGAGGATCCCCAATACGTCAAGTTTGGTACCGTCCGTGACAGGGATCCACAGTATGACATACGTTCGGGTCAGCTTCGGCTTTCCGGGCAAGTTCCCCCCCTCTGTTATGGGACCGGATGCTAATGCCATCCTAGAAAAGTTGTCGCGGACCTTTTTGAACCATCTATTAGAGAGGTCATTGATGCCTTCAGGAAGCAGCAACAGGCGTCTTCGATCCCCATCACGGTAAGTTAGCCTTTGTGGCTTACCCCGTTCACCTTTTGATCCTTCCCAAGTCTGTCTTCCTGGTAGGAGGCTTTGCGGCAAGCGAGTGGTTATTCTCAAGTCTCCGAAAATACTTTGAACCCCTCAACATTAGCCTCTGCCGCCCCGATAGCCATGTGTACGTTCACTAAGACGAAAGTATGAACAGCGGACTCACCTCGGCTACAGGAACAAGGCTGTAGCGGAAGGTGCAATATCCTATCGCATCGACCACCTTGTCTCTTCCAGGGTCGCAAAGTTGACCTACGGTACCGAGTGCAGCATACCGTTTAATCCGTCTGACAGCGAACATCGTGCGAGACAGAAGAATATCTACCGCGGGCCAACTGGGCAGCTGGCCCTTCCGAATGCCTTTGCTTGTATCCTGACGAGGGTAAGCTAGCGGGATATTCAGTTTCCGTCACACACCCCATTGACGCGAGATACATAAGGGTACACCTGTTGCCGAAGCACAAGAATTCCAAGAGTCCTTTGCTATTCGTCGGTCGACCCAAGCAGTACACAATGCCCTGGATATCTCCATAACATCCTACAGGGGGCCCCTGGACCAGCCGACATGGATAGACAGCGAGCGAGGTATGTGACCCATATAATTTGTTCGCACTGGCTGAGTGGGCGTGTAGCCGCAGATCAATTCTCGACGCTGTGCACTGTGCGTGCGGATATTACCAAGCTGGTCAAATCAGTTTCGCCAAGAAAATCCGCAGATGGGTCGTTGTACTATGCGCTGGATATCAAGGTTATTTTATTATTCGGACTGACAGAGCTCACTGCGCAGGTGGGCTGGATGGAAAACGTGAGTGTTTCTGTGAGGTCCGGAATCCCTGACTCACTTTGTGCGATCATATCCAGGGGGTTGAAGTCCGGCAAGTCCCTTTCAATAATATCTAGCTTGGATATGGCTGACAAGGCGCAAAAGAACTCCTGCAGTGTTGGTGTACGATGATACTGCATGACGCAGATGTAGGGTGATCATCTGCTAATTTACGTTGATATTGTAGTAACAGTAAAGCATGTAAGTTTCTCGAGGTATACCCGTTGAGAAGTAAGGCAGAGGAATGCGATGAAATTAAAGACGTGGCATTCAATTCGCCGTAATACCTTCTATATGCCACTTCACCGAGTCCGCTGCAGGCGTGCGTGTTGTCATGGTGTCGCAGAGCCGCAAATCTGCCCAACAAGACCGATTCGAGAAGCTCAGAGATGAAGTTGGTGTTGAGTTGAGTGCAACTACAATTACGAATTACGGCGCCCCAGTTTCGGCTTTTCTTGAGTTACCAGGTGAGTAACGGCCTACGGGAAAGTCAGTATGGTACTACTTAGTACTGGTAGTGATAGAAGTCATACCGCATGAATGATGGTCGTTAGAGAACGTTCAGCATCGATTTCACCTGTGGCACCCGAATAGGAGACTCAATCACAAAATTCTCACCCTCTTCCCAACATTGACACCACGCTGGCTTTCGCTCGATACCGATGACAGTTGGATTGGAATCGCGACGGATTTTGGGTCGCCTCTGCGGTTTGCTGCGGATGAAACGGTGAACCGAGTCGACCGACTGGGACCCAGCGCGAAACTGGCAACCCCGGGAGCTACCACTAACGTCCCCACGTACAGCTACCCAATTCAAAGGAGAATGTCTAGATCTATCTCATACGCTGTCCACCCCTGAAATCTGGCAGTGTGTTCCGCACGTTACTCGTGTTGACCGCGAGGGTTGCCCCCCTGATACTGTCAAACATGGGGAACGTGAATGAGTGCCTTTTGAGGGCTTCATTTATCAATCTCAAATATAGCGGGGCCTGATGCCCGTAAGTGGCCTATGATGCATGCAGCCCAAGATTGTGATCGCCATGCATGACACTCAGTGGGCTAAATCACATTAACGGTACACGTTACAGGATACAGTCACAGCGAGCTTGCCCCATGCCCCTCACTCTTATCTCTATGCCACCGAAGTCGGTGACTTCTAGGCTCAGGGTTCTATGAGCGCTGATAATCAATTTGATCATCCTATGTACGTGGTCGTTTGCCCGCATTTAATGTGACGCAGATCAAGGGACTGGATTTTAAGCTCGACACCTTCATCCTAGCTCGTATAGCCTCCCTTACCACCCACTGCATATAATGTTTACACGAGAGCCGTACGCGGGCTCGTCCCGCAAGTTGGTTTTGGCATTCGACGTCGGTACCACTTTTAGTGGGGTTTCCTATTGCATACTTGATCCAGGCGAGATTCCGGAAACACATGGAATATCAAAGTGAGGACGGCAAATTTTTTTGTATGTCGGTGATAGGATTTTGATCATAGGCAGATTCCCAGGGCAGGAGAGCACTGGTGGAGACAGCAAGATACCATCCATCATATATTACGACAAGACAGGTTCACTTCGCGCAGTCGGTGCGGAAACCCAAGAAAAGCATATCATTGAATTAGCCGAGGGCGAGCGATGGACAAGACTTGAATGGTGAGGTAATCTTGTGAAGCGTACATAGATGTTGACATCTGACGTGTTCCAGGTGGAAACTCTACCTCCGCGCAAAACACCTCGACGCAGCTCACTTTACGGACGCCGACCTTGCCGCCCTGCCCGAGGGAAAGACGGCCGTGCAAGTTTTAGGCGACTTCTTGGGTTACTTATTCAAATGCGCCAAAGCGTATATCACGGAAGCCCATACCTGTCTTTGGGAGTCGTTTGAGAACAATATCGAGTTCGTTCTGACACATCCAAATGGATGGGAAGGTCCACAACAGCAACAAATTCGATACGCTGCTGAGCTTGGTGGGCTCGTTCCTTCAGGAGAGAAAGGCCAGTCGCGGATCCATCTTCTCACTGAGGGAGAAGCAAGTCTTCACTTTTGCGTTACCAATATGCTAACGTCAAATGCGTTCGACGAAATGCCTGTGTTATACTCGGGCGAGGCGGAAGAGGTTGAACAGGAACGTTTGCCGGAGCGTCAAGGCGTCATCATTATCGACGCCGGAGGCGGAACCGTCGACCTTTCCGCATATTCCATGGAGCTTTCACCCACAGCGTTCAAGGAAATTGCGCCCGCTGAGTGTAAGTTCACATTGTGCCTGGAGTACCATGATTGATCGAGAAACACGGAAATAGGCCGACTTCAGGGATCCGCTTTCATCACATACCGCGCCCACGCTTTCTTGAGGGGTTAGTAATATTGCTATTGAGACACTCTTTCTGACACGTCCACTTAGCTAAACTCGCCAACTCAAAATATGGGACCGAGGAGAATCTGTATAGCATGACAGAGATCTTCGATAAGACCACCAAAGTGAGGTTCCGCAATGCGGAAGAGCCGCAATACATCATGTTCGGCGGTGTGCGGGACAGAGATCCTGAATATGACATTCGATCTGGCCAACTCAAGCTATCTGGGTAAGGATTGTCACGCGCGGGGGATCTCATCTCATCGAATATTCAGACAAGATATGGCTAAGCTCTTCGAACCTTCCGTTCAAGAGATTATTGCAGCCTTCGAGCAACAACGATCGGCTGCCTCAATGCCAATCACCGTAAGCCAAAGTCCTATTTCATTTCAAAGGATGTGTTCATCGCTGTGAGTAGAGCGTGTTTCTAGTAGGCGGCTTCGCGGCGAGTGACTGGCTGTATGCCAAACTCATGGAACACATGAATACTCTGGACATCACCTTTTGTCGCCCCCGTCAACATGTGTAAGTCTCCCGTTTAACACTTGTGTCATCCCTTCTAAGATAATCGTCAGCAACAAAGCTGTAGCAGACGGGGCCGTCTCATTTTTTATCGACCATCTCGTCTCATCTCGGGCCGCGAGATTCACCTATGGAACCGAATGCAATGCATTGTACAATGAACATGACCCGGAGCACGTTGCAAGAAGAGGCAGTGCGTTTGAGGGCGTGACTGATTATCTTGAAGTACCCCACGCCTTCGAGTCTATTCTCAGAAAGGTCAGTTATCCCTTCTCACCACGTAAGGCCTTCACTAACAAAGCAAGTTCGTCCAAAAAGGGCACAGAGGTGTCCGAAATGCAAGAGTTCAAGAAATCCTTCATCATTGAAGAGTTTGACCTTTCCCACTGTGGGAGCATCCACGTGGACATCGTAGCGTACAGAGGCAAGCTCTTGAATCCTTCTTGGGTGGATACAGAGCGCGGTGAGTTTGTAGTACACCGAGTTATAGAATCACGCTACTTATTGTCCTATTTGCGTAAGACGCCTACACAACATTGTGCTCCGTGCGAGCGGACACGTCAAAGCTTGCTCGAAGTATGCGACCGCATCGCCTTCCTGGTGGCGCGGGAACATACTATTCCATCATGTTCTATGTCGTACTGTTGTTTGGGCTGACAGAGCTTAAAGCACAGATCAGTTGGTTCGACAAGGCAAGTCTTTACATGGTCTATCAGGGTTGTTCGCACTAATCAAGCACTGCTCCCTACAGGGTGTAGAATGCAGGTGAGTGAACATTGAACCGTGAATTTCGTAAGAGACTTCGGAGCTTATCCCCTTTATTGGGACTTGTAGGAGCCCTGCGTTAGTAGTGTATGAGGACACCATGGATTTGAAGCGACCGTGATCTACGACAAAGTGTTGTCGTGTCTAAGAGCGATGGAGGTTACGAATTTTTCTATGTACTGTGTTCTTTTGCTAGATTTCTGTGTCATCTACAAATAGCCGGGCCGAGCTCTTGATTCCAGCACTGGCCGGCCGCGGAAGCTTGCAACGCGGCCTGAAGGTCGAAGTTCAACATTAAGTCCGAACTAAGTCCTTCAAGTTGTTTCACCAGGTACACCCGTAAGTCAGTCAAATGACAACTCCGTTAGCCTGTCTGTCTGGGTAGAATGTGCACTATTCAACCGGGGAGGCCAGGAAGCGGTCAGGTGGCGGCCGCTGCGGCACATCCAGCGAACCTTATCGCAACTATAGACCACCCCGTGGGCTCAAGTGGTGAAGCCCGAAATAAGGGTATAGGCGACCAATTGGTGCGTGACGATAAATGTGCTGAGTGGCGCCGCCTCTTCGACTAACATTCAGTTAAGGCTTCCCTCATGTTGTATCAGCCCCTCAGTAGGTCAGCCACCTGCTGCTGTGGGTGCAGCTATTGATTAAATTCTCCTGTCCGTTGACGCGTCCCAGCCACGGCTTCCGTCTCGTGCCCATCCGTGGTGCCTGGGTTAAGGGTACTTGCGAACCTCGACCCGTACAGCAACCAGAGTTCACGACATGCCCTCCCGCAAGCCATACCGTGGCCTCTCTCGCAAGCTTGTGCTTGCTTTCGACGTTGGTACAACGTACAGCGGAATCTCTTACTGTATACTCGATCCAGGAGAGGTTCCAAAGATCCTCGGAGTTTCAAGGTAAAACGCAACTCTGTGACAAAACAAGTAGCGCTGATATGGATATGTTGCTCGTTCAGGTATCCTGCCCAAGAGCACATCGGAGGCGATAACAAGATGCCGTCCATCTTGTACTATGACCGTCAAGATGCCGTGAGAGCTGTTGGCGCCGAGACGTTGCAGCAATCCGTCATTGAGCAAGCAGAAGACGAAGATTGGATCAAGCTCGAATGGTGAGATCACTGAGTAAGCAACCTCGGCCATCCTTTGTTCACAAAAACGGTCCTAGGTGGAAGTTGCACCTGCGAGCAAAGCATTTACCATCGTCTCACGTCAGGGATGAAGACATTCCACCGCTTCCCCATGGTAAAAGTGCCATACAGGTTTTAGGAGATTTCATGCGGTATCTGTTCAGCTGTGCTCGCAACTACATCATCGAGTCTCATGCTAGTGGTGCCTCCATGTGGAGCTCTATGCAGAACAACATTGAGTTCATCCTCACCCATCCGAACGGGTGGGAAGGGTTGCAACAGCAGCAGATTCGTCAAGCTGCTGAGATTGCAGGGTTGATACCGAGTGGAGGAGAGCATGCGGATCGAATCCATTTACTGGCTGAGGGTGAAGCCAGTCTGTATTTCTGCGTTACTGTGCTAGCATCGGACTCGCTCTCCGCATTACCGATTGTCAGTTCCGACGAGCCCGAAGATGAGGTCGAGGAGGAACCGGAGCAACAGGGCATCGTTATCATCGATGCTGGAGGTGGTACTATCGACTTGAGCGCTTACTCTGTCAAGCTATCTCCCTCTAGAGAATTCAAGGAAATTGCACCTGCAGAATGTAACTACTTCTATATACATTCGTGTTTTCTTTCTAATATGTTGTCTTCATAGGTCGGCTCCAAGGATCTGTTTTCGTCACGCAAAGAGCCCACACATATCTCAAGGGTATATGCTAATCATTATTCTGAGGAGCATTCTAACGTGACATTCTGTGATAGCCAAACTCGCTAACTCACGCTATGGATCACCCGAGGTTGTCCAGCAGATGAAGGAGATCTTCGACAAGACTACCAAATTGAGGTTTCGTGATGCTGGTGATCCGCAGTACATCAAGTTTGGAACTGTACGCGACAAGGATCCTGAATATGATATTCGATCTGGTCAGCTGAAGTTGACTGGGTAAGAGGGTTTCTTACATTGGACGTATGGCACTGATCGTCGGAAACCGGTACAGAGAAGACGTTGCGAAATTCTTCGAACCGTCTGTGGCGGCAATCGCTGATGCCTTTGCAGAGCAACAGCGAGCAGCAAGGAGGTTACAGATTCCAATCAAGGTGACATCGGTGTTGACATTGTAGGACGGGCCCGGCCTCATGATGTTGTCTAGCATGCGTTCCTCGTCGGTGGTTATGCTGCCAGTGATTTCTTGTATCGCCAGCTTCAGCAGCATCCGGTATTTTCGGAAGTGCACCTATCCCGACCGTCGAGTCACGTGTATGTGTCATCCCAAAGTGATTGAGTTGTGCTCACGATTTGTTCAGTAACAAGGCCGTTGCGGATGGTGCAGTGTCCTCTTACATCGATCCACTCGTCACTTCGCGAACATCGAAATACACGTATGGTATAAAATGTCGTACATTATACGTTCCTTCCCGTCCCGACCATCGCAAGAGAGAAAACACGCGAGTCATTTCAGCGTCGGGGAGGACGATGTTACCACACTCCTTCCAATCAATACTGACGAAGGTCTGTATCTGTCGCGGATTGACATCGGTTCTTCATTCAGTTTTGATAGGGCGTTCAAGTTTCGGAGCAGCAACAATTTCGACACTCATTTTCCAGATCACGAACTTCGCAGTCTCAATTGACCGAGGTGAAGGAAGCCATCTTCGCATACAGGGGAGACCTTCTCAACCCCAAATGGGTAGATGAGGAACCTGGTAAGTCTGGCGACGATTTGCGCCCAATGCACATCACTGATGAGTGGTCTCAAATGCAAGCATGCTTCACCAAGATGTGTCAGGTAGTTGCCGACACCTCTGGGCTTGCCCGTTCTCTAAGCCTACAAATAAACCCTGACGGGGAGGCTTACTATCGACTTGAGCTTGATGTGATCTTGCTCTTTGGCCTCGCAGAACTGAAAGCACAGATAAGCTGGATGCACGAGGTTCGTCTTGTCATTCTACCAGTATCGAACGAACAGTGCCACTGACAGCATGTTCAGGGTGTGGAGAAGAGGTGAGAACTATTCAGCAGTCAACACGAACGGTATGTTTCGCTGACCCAAAGACTCGGATAGAAGTCCCGCTTCGCTCGTGTACACTGATTGATCACAACCGTTGGCTGTGTGTATTTTTTTGTCTTGTATCACATACATAATCATTTGCCTTGTATAAGGAGCCCCCGCATTAGAGTGATGTGGGAATTTGACTCCAAACGAGGATTTCCATCTCCTGCGATCAGCACAATCATTACTATGAACCAATGACTCACCCGTAGGACCCGGCTCGCCATGTTGAGCCAGAAGCAGGGCTGTGTGGGCGGTCAGTGGTGCATGCACTCAATGGAAGCAGGGTTGTATTAAAGTGGCCCTCAAGCCACTCAGATCAATCACCTCTTGCTGTGGACGCAGTGGCTATCAGTTCGCACTCTCGTGTCCGTCGACGCATGCCAGCCACGAGTTCGTGTCTCGTGTTCATCTGTGGCGGCTTGGGTTTAAGGGTACTCGTAACTCCCATATGTTAAGTTCCTCGACTCGTATCGAACCTCCAACATGTTTTCCCGCAAGCCATACCGTGGCCTCTCTCGCAAGCTTGTGCTTGCCTTCGACGTTGGTACAACGTACAGTGGAATCTCCTACTGTATACTCGATCCCGGGGAGGTCCCAGAGATTCTCGGAGTTTCAAGGTAAGATGCAACTCTGCTAAAGCAGGTGGCGCTGATACGTAGCTTGTTCAGGTACCCTGCTCAGGAGCACATTGGAGGCGATAAAAAGATACCTTCCATCTTGTACTATGACCGTCAAGGTACCGTGAGAGCTGTGGGTGCCGAGGCGCTACAGCACCACATCATTGAGCAAGCAGAAGATGAAAACTGGATCAAGCTCGAATGGTGAGTTCACTAAGGAGGCAAAGTTCTGTCGTTCGTTGTTCACGGGGACCGTTTTAGGTGGAAGCTGCACCTGCGAGCAAAGCATTTAGCATCGTCTCACGTCACAGACGAAGACATTCCACCGCTTCCCCATGGTAAAAGCGCCATACAGGTTCTAGGGGATTTCATGCGGTATCTGTTCAGCTGTGCCCGCAACTACATCATCGAGTCCCATGCTAGTGGTGCCTCCATGTGGAGCTCTATGCAGAACGACATCGAGTTCATCCTCACCCATCCGAATGGGTGGGAAGGGTTGCAGCAGCAGCAGATTCGTCAAGCTGCTGAGATTGCAGGGCTGATACCGAGTGGAACAGAGCATGCGAATCGAATCCATCTACTGACTGAGGGTGAAGCCAGTCTGTATTTCTGCGTTACTCACGTACTGGCGTCGGATTCGCTCTCCAGACTACCGATTGCCAGTTCCGATGAGCCTGAAGACGAGGTCGAGGACGTGTCGGGACAACAAGGCATTGTTATTATCGATGCTGGAGGCGGCACCATCGACTTGAGTGCTTACTCTGTCAAGCTATCTCCTTCGAGAGAATTCAAGGAAATTGCGCCCACAGAGTGTAACTACTTTTGTGACGAATTCGTATTTTTCTGACTAATTCACCGTTTTCATAGGTCGGCTGCAGGGATCTGTTTTCGTCACACAAAGGGCCCATACATATCTCAAGGGTATGTTCTGATTGTTATCTCGAGGAGTCTTTCGCACCAAATTCTGTCTCAGCCAAACTTGCCAACTCACGCTATGGATCACCCGAAATCGTCCAGCAGATGAAGGAGATCTTCGACAAGACTACTAAATTGAGGTTCCGTGATGCTGGTGATCCGCAGTACATCAAGTTTGGAACTGTACGCGATAGGGATCTCGAACATGATATTCGATCTGGTCAGCTGAAGTTGACTGGGTAAGGGGGATTCTTACGTTGGAAGTGTAGCACTGATCATTGAAAATTTACAGAGAAGACGTCGCAAAATTCTTCGAACCATCTGTGAAGGCAATTGCTGATGCCTTTGCGGAACAGCAACGGGCAGCAAGGAGGTTGCAGATCCCAATCAAGGTGACACGGCATTGATGTTATACTGTGGGGGCTGGCTCACGATACTGTGTAGCATGCGTTCCTCGTTGGTGGTTACGCTGCCAGTGATTTCTTATATCGCCAACTTCAGAAGCATCCGATATTCTCGGAAGTGCACCTATGCCGACCTTCGAGCCATGCGTATGTATGGTAGCAACGTTACTGGGTTGTGCTCACGATTTGTCCAGTAACAAGGCCGTCGCAGATGGTGCAGTGTCCTCCTACACTGATCCACTCGTCACTTCACGAACATCAAAGTGTGCATACGGTATAGAATGCCGTACACCATACAACCCTTCTCTTCCTGGCCACCGACAGAGACAGCACACGCAAGTCACCTCACTATCGGGGGTACAGATGGTACCACATGCGTTCCAATCAATACTGACGAAGGTCCGTACTGATCACCCAGTCTTATCAGCCCTTCATATGTATAGTTTACGATAGGGAGTGCAAGTCTCGGAACAGCAAGAATTTCGACAATCATTTTTCATAGAAGGGAGCTCACGCTCTGTATTCAACACAGTGCAGCAGGCTATTCTCGCGCACAGAGGAGATCATGCCGACCCTAAATGGGTGGACGATGAACATGGTGAGTCCAGTGAGAAAATGATGATGAACATCGCTGACGAATGGTCTATATGCAAGCCCACTTCACCACAATGTGTAGGGTGGTCGCTGATACCTCCAAGGTCGCTGAATCCCTGTATTCGCGAAATGGACTCACAGGACAGGGCTACTATCGTCTCGATTTTGATGTGGTCCTACTTTTTGGCCTCGCAGAGTTGAAGGCGCAGATAAGCTGGACGCACGAGGTATGTCTTGACGTTGCGTCAGTGTCAAGCAGGCTGTCACTCACATCGTGTCTAGGGTACGGAGAAGAGGTACGATCCAGGCGGGCGCAGTCGGAATTGCTAACCTGAAAGTTCTTACAGAAGTCCGGCTTCAATCGTGTACGATGATTAGTTCGTTTTGTCTACTGCTGACGTGGGTTGTATTGTCTCTTTGTTGTATTCACATGTGACCATGAAACCGCCTGTTTGTAAATTTCCTCATAAGCTTCTTCAGTGAATGTTTCGTGCGAGGCAAGACTCTCCTTTTTACATAAGCAGAACATGATGGTAGTGGCACTAACACACATCCCGGGCCGCATATCGACCACCATATCACATCGTACCACGGTTCAGTACGTTTAGTTCCGTAACACAGTTCACGACCCACTTTAATTTAACAACTTCAGGGTGCTGTGAGGCAAGATACCGTATGATAGCGTGTCGCAGCGCTTATTCCAATTACATACCGAAGATAGCCAAGCCTCATTGTGTGATAGCTGGCATGCATACCTGATGATCCTTTTACAGAAGCGAACCCGTGCTCAGTGCGATAGAATTTGTGCTGAGTTTTGCATGAGAAAGGTCCGCCCTCAACCCTTGTGGTCAAATAACTCTTCGGTGGGGTGCATCAAGATCTCTAATTCGACATAACTTTTTGGTCTAGACCTAGGGTGTTGGGTATGGCCGTTACTTTGGGCCGGAGCGTACCATGAGGCCACACTGCACACTGCACTGGTCTGGATCCTTGTAAATGGTCTTTCACAGTGTGTGCCAATTACGCTACATCCGCGGTTCTACTCGGTAGCATCAAGTCCTTATGCGAGTGGTAGTTCGCTGATTTGGATCTGAATGCAAACTGTGTGAGCCTCAAGGAAACTGGCGGGGTTCCTATTGATCTCCGCTTCCCCATAGGCGCGAAAACCATCACTGAGTCACAGAAACCGCGTGAAATGGACATGGGCTAGATCCGACCGGGCCACTCGCTGTCGATTGTGTGGCTGCCGCACCTTATCCTGCCGCACACATAGGACTGGTATTGGTCTACAGAGGTAATAAGTACACCTGTGACTCCTTTTTCATTCATCTACGCCCAAACGCGGGCTACAACAAACAAAGACAGTACAGGAACAAGCCCTTGGATGCTCCGCTAAGGGATGCCAGGACGACAACCATACCGAGGGTCCACTCGAAAGCTGGTTCTAGCTTTCGATGTAGGCACGACATATAGCGGTGTCTCGTACAGCATCCTCGACCCAGGCGAATCTCCGGTTATCTGTGGTGTTACGCGGTGAGCACTACCGCATATTCTCATCCATTCATTGTGTCTGGAATGCGAGAAGCCTCCCTGCTACAGATCACGTCGGCGGAAATTCCAAAATACCATCTATTGTGTATTACAACTCAGAGGGTGTTCCTCAGGCATTCGGTGGCGAAGCCCTTCAGGAAAACATAATTGAGAGAGCGGAGGATGAAAAATGGGTCAAGGTGGAATGGTGAGCGCCCTCGTCTGAAAGCGCCACTCATCGTCCACTCAAGGATGCTAGGTGGAAGCTCCATCTCAGACCCAGAAACATGCCGTCCAATCACGTCAGCGATCAAGATCTTCCCCCAGTTCCTGTGAATAGGACTGCCACACAGATCCTAGGTGATTTTATGGGGTATCTCTTTCGATGTACAAGGACCTATATTCAAGAGACCCATGCGAGTGGACGTGGCGTGTGGGCATCGTTCGAGGGAAATATTGACTTCGTTCTCAGCCACCCGAACGGATGGGAAGGTCCACAGCAAGCACAGATTCGACAGGCGGCGGTTCTTGCACTAGTTCCCGATTCCATTGAAGGACAGGCCCGGATCAGACTGGTCACCGAAGGTGAAGCGAGTCTGCACTACTGCTTGACCACTGTGAAGACAGCTGGGTCGTTCAAGGTGACGTACGCACTCGCGTTTGATGAGTGTAGCTGAAACATCTTCTCAGGCTGACCAAGGCGTCATGGTCATTGATGCAGGAGGTGGCACCGTCGATGTCACCTCATACTACATGACAGTGTCTCCCCCCGCGTTCCAAGAGATCGCCCCCGCAGATTGTGAGAAAGAGTTCGAATCAGATTACTAGTACTGACGAAATGGCGTGAAGGCCGCTTGCAAGGCGCAGTATTTGTCACTAGACGCGCTCAACAGTTTATCACGGGTGAGCTAGGAAGAAGTGATACATTCGAATGATCTCATGATCGCGTCAGTGAAACTCGCGGGATCCAAATTTGGGACCCCGGAGGACATCGCTCAAATGACGAGCGAGTTCGACAAGACGACGAAGCTCCGTTTCAGCAATCCTGCTGAACCATCTTACATTCGCTTCGGAACCGTGAAGGATCGCGACCCTGCGTTCAACATCAAATCTGGGTATCTCAAAATCCTGGGGTAAGTGATATTTTGTGATACTCGAACTCACCTATCTACTCACGAGGTTCGCCACCCAGGCCCGATGTCGCAGCCCTCTTTGAACCGTCCATTACAGCGATTATCGCAGCTGTAGAAAATCAACGAAGGCTAGCGACCCAGCCCATCAGTGTACGTCTATTCTTTGTTCACATACAGGGTGACTGATGATTTCAAGTCGATTTTCTTCGTTGGGGGATTCGCGGCCAGCGATTGGCTATTTTCGAAGCTACAAGAGCGTTTACGACCGCTGAACCTCGAGCTCTGCCGCCCCAATAGTCATACGTGAGTGAGAGATTTGAGGTTGATTTGGCTTCGTTCATGTACACTGCACCAGAAATAAAGCCGTTGCGGATGGCGCTCTTGCCTTCTACCTCGATCACAAGGTTCCTGCACATGTCGCCAAATTTACGTATGGCACACGACATGTCATCATCAGCAATATCATCGCATTCTTATTCGGCCTTGTTCGAACTTTTCCGGCACTTATGTCGCACTTTTTGCACTTACCGATGGGTTATCTCGATTGGAACAGGCAGAATAAGTAACTCGAAGTGTACCACACTACCATTGGAAAAATAGAATAGATATAAAAAAAAGGCTGATTAAAATGTTGGAAAAGTTGACACTGGGTGGTGTGGGTGAAGGTGATGGGCAGGTCTAAGGAGGAGGGTGAGATGAGCGTTTGTCCCGGTCAATTCCCATCACATCGAGACTACGACTCAACTCTTCTTTTCTCGTTGCCCCAAGGCCGTCTGCATTTCCGATGGACATTGTCAAGGAATGGATTTCCGGATGCATTGGATGCTCTTAAGGAGCTGACACAGTTGGTGCAAGGAGGAGACACTCAGCATCAGGGTGTGGAGTCAATAAGAGCATGTGAGAAGGGCCAGCATTGGTGACGTAGGCAATAATAGTTTCTAGATATGTAGCAGGGGGTATCAGATAGTGAAAGGTGGTGGATAAATTGCCTGCATTTGTAGGTTGAAATGAACAACTTGTAACCTGTGTCAAACAAGGATTCAAGGACACATGGAAGAAAGCAATGCCATAGGACAGTTAGCCTATGATGAAGTGAAAGTCTATAAAATAAAGTGGCACTTTAGAGACTGTACATTCATTACCATGTCATGGCAGGTAACAGATCAAACCTGTATCAAGGACTACAACTCTGAAGTACTCCGAGCGCTCCTATTGAACTCTGACTAGACATGATCAGTTGTGGTCAGTTGCCATGCACTGAAGTCAGTACCCCAGGCAGAGTTGGCAAAACAGAGTGCCTGGAGTTGGAGCCCAAATGGCACTTGAGGTACTTACTACTTAACTCCTCCATTCCTAACTTTATCTTTGGTGCCAACCACTTCCATTGTCCCGGAGCTGCACCCCCTCTCATCATTCACTTATGAATTCTGGACTTTCTTTTCAGAGTTGGTTGGAGTTAGTGCTTGCATCTCCACCCATCTTATATATATACTCATTTCATTCTTGGAACTCCCCTCAGTCATGTACAAGCTATCCAGCGAAGTGCTCAGCGATCATCACATCGGGTGATAGAACACTAGAATTACCTATCCAGCGAAGTGCTGGATAGCAGTGATGAACTTAACTAAAAGGTAATCGAGACTATGAGTGATAACATACCTCAGCGATCGTCACATCAGGTGATAGAACGCTGAGGGAAAGAAGAGGAAAGGTGTGACAAGGCTATAAGTACCGTATTCTGTGCTTATGTAAGGTGTATGCATCATGAAGAGTCTATGTATGCAGGTGGACTGTCCGCGTGACTAGTGACAAGGTGACAACAGTGAGTAATAAGTAAAGAAAGTCAACAAGTTGTTCTTGCTACATCCTAGGCAGCGGCTGAGGTGAGTTGTCCTTGTTTTTCACTATTTAGTATTTTTTACTGAGTAATGTAGTGGGCATCACTGCCTTTCTACTTAGTTTTTCACAACCTGTGGGTAGTAAGCATATTCAGCTGGCTGCGAATTAATTATGAGCTCTGAGAGATTTGCTTAGGAAGGATTATCAAAACTAAGTAAAAGGCAGTGATGCCCACTCAGCTGCTGCCTAAGATGTAGCAGGAATGACTGTATGTTGGATTCCCTATTTGGTATTTAGCTTATATAAGCATACCTTACATCGCACCAGTAGTTACCTTAGACTACTTAGTGACTTACTGAGTATTCTACAGGTTATGAGCCCCACCTGTGCTCAGTAGCTGATCAAGGTCACTCATTGGACTCATGGGAGAAAGAGAAAAACTCTCTGTGAAGGACTCTTACAAACTGGAGAAAAATGCCTTACTCAACACAGTCCAAGAATGGCAAGAAATTTGTCATACCAGACCTATCAGCAGATGGATGAAATTGGAAGGACTACTGCAAGAAGCTTGTGCAGGCAGTGACTGCACAGAACTTACTTGGCATACTCAATGGAATGAATGTGAAGTCTACTGGCTGGAATCCATACAGGACAGCAGAGTGGCTGCATAATGACATGGAGGCCCAATGCCTCATCATACAGACAACTTCATCAATCCTACATTGTTATTTCAGAGTCCTGTTGTTTGCCCATGAGATGTACAAAGTCCTACAAAATCTATTCAACAAGGCTATGACTACAGTATGCATGGCTGTGCAATCACCAAAAGCCCATACCAACAACTGTTGGAGGTGTGGCAAGCCAGATCATATGACATGTGACTGCAACAGGTTGAAAAATGTCAGTAACAAGTTAAGGAAGTTAGAAAAAGAGCCAAGGAGAAGCTGGAGAGGTAAAACTGACAGAAGCTCAACAAGCTGGAGAACTGACAAGAGTGAAAGCCTTGCAGCCCCAGTGAGCAGTCTGGACAAGCCCCAGCACTCTCAGGCAATGAGTCAGCAGGCACATGACACAGCTGCTGACACTGCAAGCCCAATAGTGACATGTGCTGAGCCCATGAGGTCAGCAGGCACATTAGACAACCCACAAAACCTGCTGCTTGAGGAGAGGACAGACAAGGTAGTTGAGGTTCATCAGCAAATTGTCATACCTCTTTTCTGGCCTTAATTAAACTTATTCGCCTGGGTAAGCACAAATAAAGGACGACAGAAAATAAGTGTGGACAAGGTAAACCTTGCTCTTGAATCCAGCTTTTTTAGCTTATTTTTCCAACAACAATGCTTGCATTGCAATACATAAAAAGCCAACCAGAAGCTCCAGGAAAGCACAGATCAGAAAAGTGTAATAAGTATAAGAAGTATATTAAGTGCTGTCATTGCGGGAAGTAAACTGGAAGCTGAACAAGTGACGGTGGCTATACTAGCAGTTAGTGCCGTGAGGGCTTAGGCCTAGGCCTGATAGGCCTGGGCCTCAGGCCCTACTCAGGCCTGGCCCAAGCCCAGCCCTGAGTCGGGCTTGGTCAGGCCTAGAGCTCAGGCCCAGGCCTGTATTACATAATGCAGTGAGCTGGAGTGGACACCCCCAAGCTGCGACTTACCATATATATGGTAACACCACGAGTTGCATGCATCCACCACAGTGGCAACAACGATGAGGGCGAAGACATGCAATGGCGCACCCACGACCACCACAACAACGATGAAGGCACTGTGGCAGTGCGTCCACCACACCAGCAATAACGACATGGACAGGGGCATGCAATGGTGCGCCCACCACCATAATGACAATGATGTGGGTGAGGGTATGCAATGGCACGCCCATCACCACAACCACAATGAGGTGGGCAAGGGTATGCAACAGCACGCCCACTACCACAACAATGATGAGGTGGGCAAGGGTACACAACGGTGTGCCCACCATCACAAAAACAACGAGGGGGCCAAGGATATGCAATGGTGCGCCCACCACCACAACCACGACAATGTGGGCGAGGGTATGCAATGGTGCACCCACCACCACAAGGACGATGAGGGGGGCGAGGGTATGCAACAGTGCGCCCACCACCACAACCATGATGACATGGGCGAGGGTACACAACGGTGTGCCCGCCACCACAAGGACGATGAGGTGGGTGAGGGTATGCAATGGTGTGCCCATCACCACAACAATGATGACATGGGTGAGGGTACACAATGGCGTGCCCACCACCACAAGGACAATGAGGGGGCCGAGGATATGCAACGGTGCGCCCACCACCACAAGAATGATGAGGTGGGTGAGGGTATGCAATGGCGCGCCCACCACCACAACCACAATGTGGGCAAGGGTATGCAATGGTGTGCCCACCACCACAATGATGAGGAGGTGGGCGAGGGTATGCAACAGTGTGCCCACCACCACAACAACAACGAGGTGGGCGAGAGCACAGCAGGAGCAGGGCACTGCGATGGTGTGCCCACCACACTGGTGAAGCCCAGGCCCAGGCCCAAGCCCAGGCTTTTCAGGCCCAAGCCTGGGCTTTAGGCCCAAGCCCGAGCCCTAACACCACTACTAGCAGTAGTAGTCAGAAAAGCAAAATGAGCAGAAACAAAAAGGAGCAAGGGATGAAGTCAATGTGGTGGACAGTGATAAAAAGCTCAAGTCAGGATGTGAGATAGAAAATTCCTGTAATTTGGTTAGTCGTGTTTAGAGCAGGGAGAAAAAAAAGTACAAAGGCAAGCATATGGGTCAACAACATTTCCAGCTGAGGCATCAGCGTTGGTACCAAGAATTTGATTCCTCCAGTTTTGAGCTTCTGTGAATACTTGACTGACAAATGTGGCCCCCCTTCTATCCACAGATTGCATGTAGCTTGCAGTCCCGATTCTCTCATATCAGGCTTGTAGCTCCACACTTAGTCATTGAGTTCTTTCTGCTATTTGTCGGTTCACTCATATGCTTACTGATCTATATTTTTCTCCTTGTTGTCCTTGTTTTACCTTGTTGTTTCCTGATGTACTATAAAAACCCACTTGTAGGTCTACTCGTTCCCTAACTTAGACCTACTCAGCAATATACTTGCTTTCCTCTGTGTGTCCTCGCTCCACACTTGACTGAGTGCTCTGCTCTTGCCTTTGTCTCCTTGCTAGCAAGTTGCTAGGCAAGACCTTTGACCCTGAACCATTGTCGACTAGTTGTCAGATGAACCCTTGACCCTGCTATTTGCAGGCTGCGTCCCTTGCCCTCATCTTGTTATAGCTGTTAGCTGACAACCTTCCTTGTCCTTGCTCCTCAGCTGAGTCCATGCCTTGACCCTTTGGGATCAAGCATAACACCTGGTGACTCACTTAGCAACATGGCTGGAACCAGAAGGTAGGGCTTGACTAGTGAGAGCAAGATAAAGGAAAAATAATGTTGATTCAGTCAGTAGGAGTTGCATCCTTAGAGGGACAATGTATGGAATCCTGTGGGAGTCGGCTGCCAGAATCAGTATCATGGGATCAGTATTTCCATCAACACGTGTTACTGTTATGCTTGATCCCAAAGGGTCAGAGCGTGAACTCAGCTAAGGATCAAGGGCAAGGATTGTTGTCAGTGGATAGCTACAACAGGACTAAGACAAGGGACATAGCCTGCAAAGAGCAGGGTCAAGGGTTCGTCCGACAACTAGTTGACGAAGGTTTAAAGCCAAGGGTCTTGCCTAGTGACTTGCTAGCAAGGAGACGAAGGTAGGAGCTGAGTGCTCAGTCAAGTGTAGAGCGAGGACATTTCAGAGGAAAAGCAAGTAGATTGCCGAGTAGGTCTAAGCTAGGGAACAAGTAGATCTACAAGGGGTTTTTATAGTACATTGGAAAATGACAAGGTAAAACAAGGACAACAAGAGGAAAACATAGATTGGTAAACATATGAGTAAACTGACGAATAGCAGAAAGAACTTGATGACTAAGTGTGGAGCTACAAGCCTGATATGAGAGAATTGGATAAGGAGAGTAAAGTCCAATGACAAACAATGAAAAGACAGTGAAACATAACAGTTGCTGAGATCTCAGATGCAGGAATGTGACTCACGAAGAAGTGCCTTTATTTCTGCAAGCTTCTTGGCCTTTGCTCCATGAAGGGCATCTTTTAAGGACACAGATGGCTTTTGAATGGTCTTGTCCACATTGGAGTGCCCTTGCAGCATACCATGATTACCTGGAGATGGAAACAATGTGGGTAAGCTGAGTAGGCTATTGATTTTTATTTACCCTGGAAGCCTCACCTTCAGCATGAGGCAGTGGGGCACGAGGATGCACAGGCTTGGGCTTAAAAGCTTGAGCCTCTGTCTCTTTCACCTCTGCAGCAACCTCTATCGCAGCTAGCTGCAACAGGCCCTCAGTGGCCACTTCCTTCAGTGTGGCTTGGGCCACCTTCTGCTGCTGGTCATCGGCAGCCTTCTCGGCCTTGGTGCATCTTTTTGTTTCCAGTTTCAGAATGTCTGCTGGATGCTTATTCACATTAGATAATTGAGTTCAGCAAGGGGAGGGTTGTGTGAGTTGTTCTGCCATCCTCCTGATCATTGCTGGCAAGAGGAACGAAGGCATGAACAAAATTTCAGGCTGATGGATATTTGTAAGTTCTTGCCATGGAATCCTGATTGCAAACAAAACAACACTTATATACCTATACTTGCTTCATTCCAGGAAATTTCCACCCAGTAGGGTCCAACAGTAAGCATTGGCTTGTTGACTTATACTTTTGTGTCCTGCTAACATGCACAAAAATCACTACAGTGAACTCCAGTACCCATGCACGCACCCAGGATGCATCTGTTTCTTCAAGACAACCAGGGGACATATGAAACATATGTGGACATTTTATGCGGTTTTTCCACCATCTTCCTCTCCAACTGGCTGTTATGCTTGATCCCGAAAGGTCAAGCATGAACTCGGCTTTAAGGAGTGAGGACAAGGCGAACTGTTAGTGAGTTGCTACAGTGAACGGGGACGAGGGACGTAGCCTGCAACTAGCAGGGTCAAGGGTTCGTCCAGCGACTAGCTGATGAAGGTTTAATGGTTGAGGATCTTGCCTAGTGACTTGCTAGCAAGGAGACGAGAGTAAAGAGCAAAACGCTCAGTCAAGTGTTGAGCGAAGACACGTAGAGGGGGACAATGTAGATTGCCAAGTAGATCTAAGCTAGGGAACAAGTAGACCTACTAGGGGTTTATATAGTACAGGGAGTAATTGAGGTAAGACAAGGACAATGAAGAGTAAACAAGACGGAGTGAGTTAGAGGACGAATGGCGAAAGGGGAGCAATGAGTAACAAGGTACACGTGAGTCAGAGAACGAATAGTGAAAGAGGAGCGATGAGTAAGAAGAGACATGAGGCCGATAAGAGGATTGGATGAAGGGATCTAAGGTTCTGGGACTAAGCAAGGATCACAAAGAAGAGTGAAGATATGAAGGAACGTGAAGGAACTTCTAGGAAGGTGTGACTGGGTTATGGGGAATACCTGTGGCAGTGTAGGCGTAATCTGTCAACAGGTTGTGCTAGGTGGAGGTAAATGCCGGGCAGGCATAGACGGTTGTCGGGCAGGTATAGGCGGATGCCGGGCAGGCATAGATGGATGCCAGGTAGATATAGACAGGTGCTGGGTAGGCATAGATGGATGCCAGGCAGGCATAGACAAATGTCAGGTGGGTAGAGATGGATGTTTGGTGGTCATAGACCGGGTGTTACGATTTGATCGAAGGTATACGGGACCCCTATTCTTTTTCCTGACTAGTATGCCCTATAATGCCCGATCGTCACCAACCACGCCTCTCCCTAGTCCTCTCTGGCTTGTCAACCAGAACCACTACTCCCACCCCACCGGTCTATGACCACCGAACATCTGTCTGTGCCTACCCGACATTCGTCTATGCCTACCTGGCATCCGTCTATGCCTGCCTGGCATCTGCCTATACCTGCCCAACAACCGTCTATGCCTGCCCGGCATTTACCTCCACCTAGCACAATCTGTCGACAGATTACGCCTACACTGCCACAGGTATTCCCTGTGACCCAGTCACACCGTCTTAGAAGTTCCTTTGTGTTCCTTTGTATCTTCACTCTTCTTTGTTATCCTTGCTTAGTCCCAGAACCTTAGATCCCTTCGTCCAATCCTCTTATCAGCCTCATGTCTCTTCTTACTCACCGCTCCTCTTTCGCTATTCGTCCTCTGACTCATTTGTGCCTTGTTACTCATCGCTCCCCTTTCGCCATTCGTCCTCTGACTCACCCCGTCTTGTTTACTCTCCATTGTCCTTGTCTCACCTTGATTACTCCATGTACTATATAAGCCCCTTGTAGGTCTACTTGTTCCCTAGCTTAGATCTACTCGGCAATCCACATTGTTCTCCCTTCTACGTGTCTTCACTCAACACTTGACTGAGCGCTCCGCTCTTACCTTTGTCTCCTTGCTAGCAAGTAGCTAGGCAAGATCCTCAACCTTGAACCTTTGTCGGCTAGTTGCCGAACGAACCCTCGACCCTGCAGGTTGCAGACTATGTCCCTCGTCCCCGTCTCACTATAGCTGCTCGCTAACAGTTCTCCTTGTCCTCGCTCCTCAAGCCGAGTTCACACTTGACCTTTTGGGATCAAGCGTAACAACTTGGAGAAACTGAGTCCCAAGAAAGAACTTGATAACTATCAAACAATATATAAATGTTTGCTTATATTAGTTTTTAGAAACCATGAAGGACTGGAGTTCACCAATTTATGCATTTTTCAACCCTATCCCAACCATAGAAGACATTGGTGGTCGGTGCCTGCATGTTTTCAAATGCTGCACAAGGGGCTGTAGGGTTACAGTGTGCAGATATCTTGACACCACTGATGCACAATTGACTGGAAATATGCACAAACACATCAGGAAATGCTGGGGTACCAATAACTTGAAGGCTGCCAATGATGCCAAAAATGCTGCCAAAGTGCATGAAAATATTGTCAGTAGTATCCTATGCACCAGGTCAATCACAAAGGCATTTGAAAGAAAAGGCAAAGGAAAGATTACTTACTTGCATAGACAGCATACTCACACTGAGACCAGGTGAGTTCTCGTTTCCATTGTGCTTGATATATCATAACATTATATTCAGGATGGAAATATTTAGATGGGTGTGTGAGAGCCTGCAGCCATTCACAATCATTACTGATCATGGCTTTCAATCTTTGATGAAAACCGGAAGACCTGAGTACTACATACCTTCAGATAAAACTGTCTTGCAAGATGTTCAACTCATTTTTGCAAGGACTCGGGTAAGGGTAGCTAAGATATTGAAGGTATTTGTTAGTATGTGTTATGCTTGATCCCAAAGGGTCAAGGCATGGACTTGGCTGAGGATCAAAGATGAGGAAAGTTGTCAGCCAACAGCTACAACAAGACGAGGGTGAGGGATGCAGCCTGCAAATAGCAGGGTCAAGGGTTCATCCAATGACTAGTTGACAATGGTTCAAGGTTGAAGGTCTTGCCTAGCGACTTGCTAGCAAGGAGACAAAGGTAAGAGCAGAGTGCTCGGTCAAGTGTGGAGTGAGGACACACAGAGGAAAGCAAGTATATTGCTGAGTAGGTCTAAGCTAAAGAACAGGTAGACCTACGAGCAGATTCTTATAGTACATCGAGAGTAAACGAGGTGGAACAAGGACAATGAAAAGTAAACATGGATCGCTAAGCGCATGAGTCAATAGGTGAAGGGCATAAAAGACTTGGTGACTAAGTGTGGAGCTATGAGCCCAATACAAGAGAATCGGACGAGGAGACTAATGTTCAATGACAAATAGGAGAAACAAAGTGGAGATATGGAAAAACATAACAGTACGTGTGTCTTGAAATCTCAGTGCTAATATGCCCACCAGGAGTATGATGGTAAATTAAACTTCACAACAGACACTTGGACCACACCAAACCATTGTGCACTCATTGCATTTGTGGTCCATATGAAACTAAAGGGAGTGTCATTGAGTTTTCCATTAGATGTTGTCAAGGTGGCCAAGGTAACAATATATACCGTCATCCACAGAAGCTGGTCTGAACTTTCTCTTGAGTCTCACACAGGCGAAGAACTTGCGGTGGCATTTCGCCAGGTCCTAAAAGAGTTTCTCATTGATGATAAGATCAGTTGGCAAATCAATGTCAGATTTCAATTGCTTTGCTTATGTTGGTATAGATCTTATGCATCACCTGCGATAATGCTTCGAACAACAACATGATGGTCGAGTGGTTGGGTATCATGCTGCCTGACTTTGGTAGAGTGTCCACACATGCACAGTGTTTCCTGCACACCATGAATTTTGTAGCCAAAGTGCTGATCAGAAATTTTGATATGAAAGATAAAACAGTGACAAATGAAAACATGAGCACTGATGGTATGCGCTTGCTAAAAGAACTTGAGGAGCTGAGCAAGGGAATTGAATATGAGGACCTGGTAACCATCATGGAACAAGACACAATGGATGAGGAATCAAATGATGATATCAGTGGCCTTGTTGACAACATTGGATTGTTGAGTGATGAGAAACGTCATGAGTTGCTAGAATGTGTTGGGCTGCTCAGATTGGCACTTGTCAAGGTAAGTAAAACTGTAGTGTACCTTGTCCATGATCGTGTTTCTGATTAAATTGTGATATATTGACAGATCTGAAAACTTGCATTTAAGCTGATCCATTCTACCACAAAGCTATTGCCAGCTTGGCAGAGTGTCCTTCAAGGAATGGGGCTGAATGTCACTAACCTACCATGTGATGTTTCAACTTAGTGGAACTCTATGTTGGATATGTTGGAGTATGTGCTGAAACATCGCAGCACAGTTGACAATGTGACCCAGGATCATGTACTAGGATTAAGAAAATATGAGTTGGATAATAGGGATTGGGTGTTGTTGGAGCAGCTACACGATGTGCTGAAGATGTGTGTTGAAGCAACATGTATTGTGGCTGTGACTCTGAGCTAGTGATGTTAGGGCTTGGGCCCGGGCCCGGGCTTCACCGGTATGGTGGGCACACCTCATTGTCCTTGTGATGGTGGGCATGCTGTTGTATACCCTTGCCCATGTCGTCATCCTTGTGGTGGTGGGCACCCCATTGTGTACCCTCACCCATCTTGTCATTATGGTGGTGGTGGGCACACTGTTACATACCCTCGCCCACATCGTCATGGTTGTGGTGGTGGGCATACTGTTGCATACCCTCGCCCACCTCATCGTCCTTGTGATGGTGGGTGCACCATTGCATACTCTCGCCCATGTCATCGTGGTTGTGGTGGTGGGTGCGCCATTGTGTACTGTCGCCCATCTCGTCGCTATGGTGGTGGTGGGTGCACTGTTGCATACCCTTGCCCATCTCATTGCTATGGTGGTGGTGGGCATGCTGTTACATTTTTGTTACAGAGCGACCGTGACCAAGACAAAAGCCAGGCTAGAAGGAATGACTCAGGCTTCTATTGGTAGAAGACTCTACTAGCTAACTAACCTAGAAGGAATGACTAAATAGTATTAGTGTAGTGTCAATAAGGAGGGAATGGAGTGTCTCACCTCAGGCTTCTATTGGTAGAAGACTGAGGTGCGACTAACAAAAGAGGGTACACTAAAGTGGACTCAGGATTATGTAAGATGGTACCATTGTAAATATGAAGCAGAACGGGCATATGCAACAACATACATACCCTCACCCATGTTGTTGTGGTTGTGATGGTGGGTACACCGTTGTGTACTCTTGCCCACCTTATCGTCCTTGTGGTGGTGGGCGCACTGTTATGTACCCTCACCCATCTCGTTGTGGTTGTGGTGGTAGGCACACCATTGTGTGCCCTTGCCCACCTTGTCATGGTTGTGGTGGTGGGCGCACCATTGCATACCCTCGCCCATGTTGTCATGGTTGTGATGGTGGGTGCACCATTGCATACCCTTGCCCATCTCGTTGCTATGGTGGTGGTGGGTACACTGTTGCATACCCTCGCCCACATTGTTGTGGTTGTGGTGGTGGGCATGCCATTGCGTACCCTCACCTGCCTCATCGTCCTTGTGGTGGTGGGTGCGCTGTTGCATGTCTTTGCCCTCATCATCGTTGCTGCTGTGGTAAATGCACTGTGATGCTGTTACCATATATATGGTAAGTTGCAGCTCACTCCAGCTTACCACATTATGTAATTTAGGCCCAGGTCTGAGCCCTACTCAGGGCCAGACTTGGGCCAGGCCTAAGTAGGACCTGAGACCTGGGCCTATTGGGCCTAGGCCCGAGCCCTAACATCACTACTCTGAGCTAAACAAGCCCACAGGTTCTCAAAGATGCTATGCTCTTCTTCTTGTGCCCCATGCCCAACCTTACCACAGTCATTCCCACCATGGATCTCATTGATCAAAAGCTTACAACTTACTCACTTGACCACAAGTACAGTCCCACCATTCATGCTGCCATTAGTCTGGCAAAGCAAATGCTTAACTGGTACTACGAGCTTATAGACAGCTTTGAAGTGTACCGAGTCACTATGGGTAAGTCATTGCATCATTAGTACTAGATATATTGTACTGACAAGTACTTGATTTTGATCTATAGTCTTACATCTGCAACACAAGCTTACTTACTTCAAGAACACCAACTGGGAAGAGGACTGGATAGAAACTGCCAAGCAGCTTGTCAGGGATGTGTTCAAGCACTCATACATCACAGAGGAGATTGACAGCCCTGATCACCCTGCTAACAACCCAATCATATTTGAAACAAAATAGATATGTCACTTACCACGTTCCATTGTAGTAGTACCACTTACATTACTCAGTGCAATATTTTTGACAACATGGCTGCTCTGGCCCCACCCAAACAGTCTGATCTAGGTGACAAGTTGGAACACTACCCTCATCTTTCGGCTCAGTTGTCTCATGCTCTACTTTGCTTGGGAACCTGGAGCTCGCTTGGCCTTGTCAAGACAGAGGATGTATCAGTGGTGGTCAGTCTAAAAGATGTGGAGGGTGATGAGAAAGTCCTCAAGAATGGTTGGGACAGTATCAAGCTGTAGTTAGATCACAGTTTTTGGTTGCTCTGAATATGAGGTACCCATGGGTATGACCCACCATGGGTCATATCCCAGATCCACTTTCGCTGACCCATGACCATACCTATACCCACAGTGTGAGTATGGGTATATCCCTGGGTATGGGTATGGGTATGACCACTGATACCCTGGGGTATACCCATATCATTGCCTACCTGTGAGGATGACAAATGAGGTGATCATAGCTAATGAATATTGAAACAATCTATGAGGAATGTGAAAAAAAATCAACTGGATGATAGACAACAGATAATGAAACACAAAAGGGCAACATACAAGTATGACAACAGAAGATAAAGTTATGTATTGTTTGCCCTTGAGTATGTGTTGGGTGATGCTATCCATAATACCTATAAGCCTAGTGTTGTCACAGCTCAGCTTTTACATTTTTCAGCTTTTTTGGCCAAATTACTTCTAGTATGTTCATTTTCACTCTAATTGAAATGCACCCAATGAATGAAATGTAGCTTAATGTAGTCTTCACAATATTACTTACTTAACCTAACTAGGTTTACCTGACCACTTCTGAGATATCAGCCCAGCTTTATTTTCACCTCAACTTGAGTATAGATTAGCATAAATAAAATATCTCAGGAATGGTTAGATGAATTGTCATAATTCTTTTTTTTACTGACAGCCAGACATAAAAACTGCATTGTGAGACCATATACATATATTTTAATCTAGCAGATAGCAAGATAAAAAATGCCAGCTTGAAGCTGTGGCAACACTATATGAGCCAACCAGACATTACACCATTCCCAGGCATGATGCCACCCATGGCCAAGAACATGATTGTCTATGTGAACTTACCAGAGTTGTCTTGTGAACCTTGACAGTGTTGCATCCCCTTCCACACACCCCACTTCTGAAAATACCTGTCACAAAGAAAGTGACAGTGGGTATGATAGATAGTGTCACAATGGCCTAAGATGGTCAAACATGAATACAGAGGCTCTCAAAAAGAAAATGGGTGCAAAGGTATTTTTCTCAAGACCTGGGGGGTATATATCTCCATATCTCCACCTCCATCCAGTGATTGAGTGGGTCAATAGCAAAAGGCAGAGTGACTGAAATGAAGATAATGGATACTGGCAGGGAAACAGTGAACCAGCTTCCCCAACAATTAAATGGGGGTTCACAAAATAAAGGGTGATGTTCAGGGGAAATGGAATTAGCAAGGTTTGGTTGTGGACATTGGCAGTGAGCACAATTCCAAGCTATATATGCATATGCTACATCCATCAGTGACATCACTGTACATGCAGGCAGGACTCATGATCACACATAGCATGGAAGACCCCCTTGCAGGTAACACTCAGAGGATACAGGTAATTAGAAAATGATAAGCTCTCCTGGGAATGTCATATGTGCCACTACCAGTGAGAGCATCATTTACAGCAATCAGCTCAAACTGACATTATCTCCAATAACATGCACACAATCCTTTCATTGCAGAGTTACCTTCACCAAGACTAAAAGGAAAGACTCAGGCTTCTATTGGTAGAAGACTGGGTAATGTAACTAACCTAAAAGGAAAGACTAAATAGCATTAGTATAGTGTCAATGATGGTGAGCCTAAGTGTCTCACCTCAGGCTTCTATTGGTAGAAGACTGAGGTGCGACCAACTACAAGCGGTACGCTAAGACACTGTCCGTGATTACATAAGGTGGCACTGTTGTCTAGAAACAGGCCCGAAAAGGCATGTGCAACAACAAATCCATATCTCAGTCATGGTGAATCTGCCCCAACCCCCCTTGCAGTGATGCATCTCACCCTTAGCCCCACCATCACCCCCAAGTTCATTATTGCATTCTTGACCAGCTTTTTGGTGATAACTATATCACTGAACCCAGGTGACACGTACAACACAATGGACAGGGACATTATACACTTCGCGTGATGAAATGCATGGCCAAATAACCACACAGAAATGGTACAACTATGCATTTTATTTTGTGAGGGAAGTAACATTGCTTATTGGAGGGAAAACATATGATGTGGATACATGAGCATGGATACAATACAAATTGTACATTGTGCCTAAACTAAACCTGCGCCCGCATCACAGGAAGGCACCCACCGCTTACCCGGTCACCAGCATCTAAGAATACAAGGCGTGAAGCGTGATCTGGGAGTTAGCGTGTCTAAGCATGTTCCCCGTCAATAGGTCCCTCTTTCTTGGCTCGCCCACAACAGTGAATGGAAGAGGAAGATGGACTCTGTTCCTGTACCAGTTCCTTGGGCTCCGCTTCTGCAGAGGGTGTGCCGGGTGTCGTACCTCCTTGCGTGGCATGAGGTTGCGCACAACAGCCCCCATCAAATTCTTTATCCAGCGCCCAGCGGATCATCTTGATACCTTCCCAACCAAACATGACGCCAATCGCGATAGCTGTTGCCGAGTCAACCCACCATCCGCCCTTCCACACCCGGTAGATTAATGACCCGATGAGGAGGACGACGGAGAGCTCCATGCAGCAGAGCGAGCAAACAGCTTCGCCATTGAGGATGCTCGAGTCGAGGGCGCGGGCGAGGTAGCGTTTGGCGAGGTAGAGGAAAAGCGTAATAGCCGTGGCACCCGCGGCGATAAGGATTGCAGGGAGGGTTGCGGAAGGGGAGTCGTGTGCTGCGAATGAAGCGGCGGAGGTGCCAATAGCAGCGATGGTGAGGGCAACAAGGAGAGAGCCAATAATTTTTGTCATGATGCGTTCGACCCTGTACAATCATGTAAAGTGTCGACGGGGAAGAAATAATAATCGGGTCTGTCGTCAGCACAGAGAAAGAAAGGAATCTCAGTGAGAATTCACCGGATTATTCGCGGGGACGTTGCGTCTATGTCCTCTATTTCGCCGTCCAACTTGCCGACACCGAGGAAGCGCCAGGCAACCAGGAAGTCTGAGACGACCTCGACGGCGGACTGGAGGCCATAAAAGACGAGAGCGCGGGAGGATGATTCAGTGCCAAAAACAACGGATACGACACCTTCGGCCGTGTTGTAGAGCAAACTGAAGATGCTGATCGCGATGGCGCACTGCTGCAGGCGGCGGCGGGATGGCATCGTCGACTGAGAGTGAGTTAGGGGGAGTGGGTGACAACAGTAAGTAAGAACGAATTTAGGCCTTTAACTCTCATCTCATCTCGACAAGGAACGCAACGTAATGCCCAGGCGTGCCACGTAGAAGAAATCCACGGATCACTGGCCACGCAGACGTAATATTGAATCAGCGTCGTTCGGTGCTCTGGATGCGTATACGTACGAGATGGACGCTATACTGCAGAACCGTAGGTACGTCAGTAGAATGAGACTAGGGTTTCAAGTCACAACGAAGTACGAATGCCCGAGTGTTGCCCAGACACGTACAGAACCCCTGGTCTTCCGGTGGTGGTTCACTGATGTTGCCACTACTGAGCCAAAGACAGCCAATATGCGGATATGCAGAATCGTGAGTTGCAGTGTCCGTGTGCTTGATGCCGACCGGTGTGTTTAATGGTTCGATCGTTTTGCAACTCGTGGAGCGATTTCCAAGCTCCATAATCTTCAGGTGGAACTTCCTGCTAAACACAGCGGCCACATCAAGCGGCGATCCGAGGACCAGGCAGAGATGAATGCAATGCAGAGTCGCATGTCCTATCAATTGTCCTGAAGAGGTCACACGAAGAAGGTGGTCAGAGGGAAGACGCTCTCGCTTAATTTACTCACGCCTCGTAGCCTAGGTTTTATATCTACTTGATGACAACTATTTCCAAAAAGCGTTGTGCCTGCACGCCGAGCATGCTGGCCTGTCCGTATTTGGGATTATCTCCACGCTCGTAATTGCCATATATAGTACTGGCTGCGGTGTTTGAACGTATTTGTGAAACTGTCGGATATGGAGCGAAGGTTGGATTAGCACGATCATTTACTCGTCCGACGAGTCCTCGTAACCGATTCACTGAGACATGGGGTACTTTCTAACCTGACTCGCCGTACAACGTACGGTGGGATTTCTCGCGCATTTTGTGCCGAATCGCATTGTGCTGTTGAGAAGGGTCTCACGCGGCAAAAACATTTCGCCCCCGCAGCTAATCCCAAGGTATCCAGGTTCCAGAAGCTCATTAGATTGCTCACTCGCGTTTCAGGACGTCACAAGTATGGAACTATTCCACGGAAGAGTCGCGCCACATTTCTCAGATTGAACTGCTCAAATCGTTGGCACGATACGCGGCGCTGCGACTATTTTAGGCGAATTCGTTGACTTCTCAAGTTCTTGTCACCGCATGGCCGAATCTGCATCACCCTGGCCATTCAGCCAGGGAAATGGAAGTCGACTGGGCGGAAATGGCTTACAAATTTCGAGGAAGTCGACAGCACAATCTTCCCTGGCACATTCGGAGGTTATGCTACACCTAGGGAGCTCAACTTCATTTTCGCTTGTTTCAAACCAATTGAACTGATGAGACCTGGGTGGCTATAGCATGCGAGCTACCCCTGCCACCAATGTATCTCATGTCGGGAAGATAGGCCATCTCAGTTACTCCGCGGTGTTCACGGATCAGACATTATCGTGAACGTGACAATTATCACGCAGAGCTGACTATACTTATTCGGTTTCTTGATGTGATGCAGTGAAATCTGGCCATGGCCTCTATGCGGGCCTACCAACGTGAGTCTCTTCAAGTGCGCAAAAGTTGATTGTGGATTTTATCCTACAAGGACTTTACAATGGGCACAATGACACGTTAGCGCCGGTTCCTGGATGTGTGTTGAATCGGTCAATTGACTTCAGAATGCATATATAATTCACCGTTTGGCAGTGGTTTATCGGGGGTGGCAATTGGGGTTGCATATGCAGTGTTCCTTCATGAGTCAATTGGTCATCGGGACAACTTGTTCGTGAGTTTTATTCAGTGCCTTGTCGCTCAAGTGGTAGTGCATAACCCCTTACCCCTTAAAGCCGTCATTCCAAGCCCCACGCGCATTCGCCATAGTATTATAGTATCATACCTACCCCCCAGGTTGTCTTGCAAATTTTCCAGATCTCTCTAACAATTAAGCACTTTATAGCGGGTTCGTTGATGAAACGAGCTCCGTCAATCTTGTGACGCCATGGCTGTGAGTCGCACTTGGACTGTCATCCTATCTTGCCATGGTAATGCAGACATCAACTCGTTACCCATTCTCAAGCGTCTCACTGTTGCGATCTCTTCAGGAGAGCACTGGTAAGTTATTTTACATGTTTGTCTCGAACGGACTAAGGAAGGTGTCACTGCAAAAAGTACAGCCTTGGTTTACAGATTTAGGAAGTTGCATTGGAGAAGACATGGGATGGCGTCAAATCAACACCTCAATCACAGTATAATTCATCTCGCTTTTACGAACGAATTCTGCCGCAGCATTAATGACCACGGGCACCGCTCCACGCTGTGCGCCGCTACTCGAATGTGTACCGGACTTGCCGCTGATCAACATTTAACCCGCACGACCTCGTCTCCCAGTGGCACTAAGTCACTAATTTAAATCTATCCTCCCCTTATGCGTAACACCAAACTTCGCAGCCATCCCCATCCACACTCAGCTTTATCAATGGTGGAGGCGCGAGAACGTGTGCAACGATAGGTAGATTACGCCCAAACCTAATCCGCCCCTTGACCCATGCCTTGAATTGCTCGTCCGTCACAAAGTAGTATTTGGGCTCATCCCAAACGCTCCCGCTAAAGGAGACGGCAAACCCAAGCTTCGTCACCACCCTTGACTTGAAGTCGGCAAGGTTGATGTCCTGTGGCACACGAAACATCCAGATGTCGTCGGCCAAGGGGACGAACACTTTAACGATGATCTGACCCCCAATGGGAGCCCACTTGGAGGCTGGGTCGTGCGCGTTTGGCGCGACGTGCTCGTGAAATTTGAGATTGAGCGTGATATTGGGTCTGACCTTTCGTTTGCGGAGAAGGTCAAGCGAGGCGTATCCGTCAACCACCGCGTGAATGAGGCTGCTAAACGATAGTGAGTGGTTCACCAAGGATCGCTGGTGACTTGGTTTGGGGTGCTCCGGGCGAATCTCCCCCGGCCCGAGAGGCTCGTCGCTGCCTGAGCTCGGGCTATCGCTATATGGCCCAGGCGGAGAACCAATTTCGTTGATCATAGAAAACAGCATGTCGGAGTGCCGTGAGTCATCGACCTCTTTCCTCAAAAGAGATGCTTTCTCGTCGTCCGATGTGTTTGGAGAGCTTAGCGCAGGTTCGGACGCTGAAGGCATGTGGGCCATTTCGGCGATACTATTCTTCATGTGTTCACTCCAGCTGGTCGACCCAAAACGTTTGGACACCTGGAAATTGAACGTACGATGAACGTGGCTCTTTGCGAGAATGCAACCGTAACGGCGAGAGGACATCCTTGCTGGTGTCCTGAGGTCCCAGATACGAGGAGAAAGAAACGATGGGTTTTGCGCAGTAACCAACGAAAGTCCGGGATCGGGTTTCCTAACGGTAGCCTTACGTTCTAGCTTGATCTGAGGGATGATCGGCATAGAAAGCAAGAGCGGGTGGACGTCTTGATCGGCAGAGTCCATGCTATAGAACGAGTCATCCTCCCCTTTGTCGTCACCCGGTTCCATGTGCCCAGAATGATTGCAAGAATCCTCATATGTAGCCCTCTGGAGATTTTCCTCGACCGTATCGCACCAGACATGAGCACAGGGACTTTCGATGATGGTGGTACTTTGGCCGGGATGCATGGCTGCACGGACATCATCGGCATCGTCAGTAGAGAGCTCAGCGATGTCGCCCACAGTACGTGCGGATGCAAATTTCGTGAACCAAGAGTCCCTCAAGGAATTTGTTGAGCATATAAGGCGTGATTCAGAAACATTGCCCGAACGCCAACTCGTAGTGAGCTGGGGGGTCTTTCCACGATCTTTCGGCTCGAATGGGGTCTTGACCAGTCAATCAGAACATAAGGAGGTTATCGGGAAGACAGGACGTACAGTCGATGAAGACGCATGTCTCATCTTGAAGACCGGATATCGAGAAAAGTCGAAAGTGTCATTAAGGAGTGAATGGTCGAAACGAGCGTCGGTAGGCATTGCCGGGGCAGGTTTAAATGACATAAATGGAGTGCAGACTTGATGGTGACACCCCCGACGAAATATATGATTTTGTTTCGTAGGATGTCAGCCTCACCGGCCCGAGAGGCTGACAACATGGACAATGTCATGCACGCGTTCGCCGACAGAGCTGCTTCGGCAGTCGCGGAACATTACAATGCGAATGGACCTGGATGGTTCGTTCCTGGTGATCAAGTTTGCATGGACGCCGACCCACTGCCAAATTGCCAATATACACAATAAAACAATTCAGACATCCAGTTGACTCTCGAATCCGCAGAGTTACCACCTACTAGAGAAGTTAGTCGGGGCCATATGAAGGAGTAAGGACACTCAGAGTCTGAGCACCCTGAAATATGTTTGCCGCAGCTAGTAACTCCAGTCTTCACTGTTCAAATGCCAGGCGGGCGTAGAATACGGTATGACTTAGGCTCAGTTCGGTGTCAAGGCTACTGATCCACTAATATTAGGACTAACCGACTTAGTATAAAGTTGGAGCGCCTGTTTCACTGCTCCCCCAGTCTTTCGAAAGAGTGTACTCTGGTCACCTTTTGAGGGATTCTTGTGTTGACGTTCGACTATCCCGGCCGACGTAACATATAGCCTAATATGGTATACCTAAGTTGTATGGGCGCAGCTTGCCCGCGCACTTCGCCCATCGTGATGATCAAAAGAGCTGCTATTGAAATTTCCCGCATAGCCGTAGCTCTCATCAACTATTACTCCGTTGGCGACACGTCATCAACCCAATCATCTTCCGGGCAACGATCGATCGCAACTCAGGAAACACGGTCGGCCTCGTGACCATGGCTCTGGCACGCAGTGCAGTGTGTTCGTCTCTTGTTGTATGGCAGGTGTGTGTGTCTCGTCCCTGGCCGTCCCCAGGCATGATCCTCTGAGCGCATTCCAATGATCTGGATCAGATACATAGATTTTTCTGTCGACAGACTATCAACATTGTGCAGCTATCAACATCGTGCAGCCCGTTCTTAGACATGGAAATTTACGACTAGACGATTGTTACTGCAGAGGTCAGTCCCTTCGTAGCTTGTATGAAGTACTTCAACGAAGGGAAACTGGAAGGGAAACCTCAATCGAGATCACATTTCGTTCGTGATACTGGCGCTCTGGTGTCTGGTATTCTAGTGCTGGTCGCAGCTGCGTCACGCTGCAAATTTCCTTATCCCGGGAATGAAGTGGTAATATGACTTGGTGTACGTACCACGTTTGCTGAGGTTTCACAGAGGCTCACAGAAACTTTGTGTTAGTTTCGGCTAATCAATCCTTACATTTCGAAGCAACCAGCGGAGAATTCAGTGATCAGCGCTGTCGGCAGTCTGACCCATGATAAACTTGCAGGATAGAGCTACGGCTGGACGGCTCAACCACTTGGAACCTCTTGTCGAATCACTACGTCGCCGTCTCTTACCCTGGCAATTATAATCTCGACGTACTTCAAGCTTGAAAGGAACCTACCAGCCCTACTTTTAATTCACTCCTGCGAGAGGCTGACACTCTTCCCTCCACCATGTCAGCCCAATATCAATCAAGCCCAGCACCTCAGGCTATATAAACCACCCTCGCCTCGTCCCATGCCCCTCAGTTCACTTGCCATTGAACAATCATGTCTCCAATCCCGTCTGTCGCTACTCCATTCGCTCTTTTACCTCCCGCTCCTTCCATCTCTCTTGTCCCGGACCCGCCTGGCCAGTCTGCTTCTGTGACGTCCCCCCATATCCTCGGGACAGGCGGCGGTCTGCTGTTCGCTGTGGTCGCCATTGTCTCTGTAGTAGGCTACTTCTACCGTGGCCGAAGCTCAGCCAACCGTACCCGGGCGAACAACACCTGGACCTCATTGACCAGTTTGTTGTCGTCCATCGGTCGCCGCGGTCCGTCCACGACATCCACGGCAGCTGCCACTGACTGGCCCAGTGATGTCGAGACGGGTGTCGAGGTGAGATTGGACACGTCTACATGCCGTTCGATCGATCTGACACGTTAGTAGCAGCACGTCAGTATGGTGTATGCGAGGTTCTTCCATCCGACGTTCTGGAATGCAAGTGAAGTGAACTTGAGATCACGAATGGTTTGCTAACGGTTGTGGATAGCTCGTTGAATGTCATCCTGGGACGACCTCTGCTCCGGCAATCTATGTGGAAGACGAAGCCAATGAGATTCCATTGTCTGGCCCAACACCGCCTGGCATGAACTCATATTTGGACATGGATGACGACGACAACGAGCACGAGGACGGGGCCGGGGCCGACAACGTCAAACGCGCACATGAGAAGCAGGATGCAGGCGAGATGGCGAAGAAAGTGGTTCTGCCCTACGGTACGAGCTCGCGAGTGAACATCAATTTCACGAACGAGATCATCGGTACGACAGTCCGTGCGGGCGGATTCCTTTCCGTTCTGGATGAATATGGTGATCAAGATCAATCATCCGAGAGTTTGTCGACCGACTTCGTTTCCGTTCAGGAAGAGGCCGACAATGGCATCTCCGAGAGCTCGTCGTCCGACTGCGAGTGTGATTTCTGCTGTTCGACGGACGATGGTGTTGCGACGTCGCCCCTGAGATTATCCCCTACTGCTCGAGCATACGGTACGGCTGGCGTGGGACACCTTTCCCAGAACTTCGAGGACCCTATTCCGGAGGAGGGTTACGATTTGGTGCCCACGATCTCTTGCCGAACTGGGTTGATCGATATCTCGAAGTTGACAGAGGTGGACCCGGCCATGTCCTACAGGTCCCTAGAACAGGTCGATCGCACGGACAACAAGCCGGCCACGTCGAATCGCGCTACTGGTGTTCACGATAGCTGCGGCGACTTGGGAGACAGCCAGAGTGATATCGACATGCCTAGAGGGTCTCAGGAGGGCGTGGGTCTCACCAGCGAGGTTACCGGTACGACCCTTCATTCGGGTGCACTCCTTCCGGTTTCGAATGAAGCCCATGATGATCTGTTTGAGGTCTCATTGTTCGATTCCGAGTTTGATTTGTCCCGTTTCGCGTACGATGGCATTGTGATGTCGCCCCCGAGACCATCCTTCAGGGCTCGACGATACGGTATGGCCAGCGTAGCGGACCTCTCACAGAGCTTAAAGGACATGACTTCCCAAGAGGCCTACAAGTTTCCCCGAACTGGATTGGTCGATGTCCCGAAGTTAGCAGATCCGGGCCCAGCGATGTCCTACAAGCATTCAGAACAGGTCGATCCCGTGGATAACAAGTTGGCCATGTCGAATCGTGCAATCGGTGTTCACGATAGCCGCGACGACTTGCAAGACTGCCAGGACGATACCAACATACCTGCGGGGCCTCGCGGGGGCATGAACTTCACCAAGGAGATCATCGGGATGACCGCTCTCCTGGATGCATTTCCTTCTGTTCCAGGTGAAAGCCGTGATGATTTGTCCGAGATCTCGTCGACCGACTCCGAGTTTGATCTGTCCTGTTTAGCGTACAATGGCATTGCGATGTCGCCCCCGAGATCATCCTCCAGGGTTCGACGATACGGTATGGCCAGCGTAGCGGACCTCTCCCAGAGCTTCAAGGATCCAATTCCAGAAGGGGGCTACGACTTGTTACACGCGATCTCTCGCCAAACTGGGTTGGTCGATGTCCCGAGGTTGTCAGATGTGTGCCCAGCCATGTCGTGCAGGTCCCTGGAACATGTGGAACCTGTGGATGAAGAACAGACCGCATCGAACTGCGACACCGGTGTTCGAGATAGCCGCAACGAGTTCCGAGGCGGTTGGAGTGATGCTGATATGCCTCCAGGGCATCACGAGGGCATGGACCTTACCAGCGAGACCATCGGTACGACCCTTCACCCCTGCGCACTCGAGTCCATCTCGTATGAACATGCAGAGTATTCTTCTGGGACTTCCCTGTCCAAATCCGTTTCCATTCCGGGTGAAGCCTACAACTATTGGTTTGAGAACTCATCATTCGATTCTGAATTTGATCTCTTCTACTCGGCAGCATACGACCACATTGCGACACCAGCGCCTGGATCATCCTCTGGTACTCAAGGATACCGTACAAGTGAACTGGCATACCTGTCACAGAGTTTCAAGGACACTATTCTGGAAGAGGCAGACGATGTAATACCGATGATATCTCGCCCAACGAGGTTGCTCGAAATCTCGAAGTTGTCCGATGTGGGCCCACCCGTGGAACATGTTCATCCCATGGAAAGCAAGCAGGCGGCGTCAAACCGTGATATCAGTGTTCACGATAGCCGCGTTAACTTGCGAAGCAGTCAGAGCGGTGCTAACATGCATAGAGGGCCCCACAAGGGCACGGGCCTCACCAGTGAGATCATCGATACCCTTCGTTCTGGTGCATTGCCTTCCGTTCCGAAAGAAGCTTGCAATGATATGTCCGAGAACTCGTCCGATTCCGAGTTCGATCTATCCTGTTCAGCGTACGATGGCATTGCGATGTCGCTCCCGAGATCATCCTCCAATGCCCGACGACACGGTATGGCCAACGTAGCGTTCCTTTCGCAGAGTTTCAAGGACATGATTCTAGAGGAACGATATGACATTCTCGCGATCTCTCCCCAAACGACGTTGCTCGACGTATCGAAGTTGTCTGAGGTGGATCCAGCCATGTCCTCCAGATCCCTCGAACAGGCCTGTACCGTGGACGACCAGCCTGTCATATTGAATTGCGACATCGGTGCTTACGGTAGCAGCGACGAGTCGCGAGACAATTGGACCGATGTCGACTCCTATCCAGCGCCTCATGTGGGCATGGACATAATGCGGAGATTGCTCGCGGAACTCCGTGATCCTGCCCTGGACTGCACCCCTCGA